>SKCR01032857.1:0-190037 GCA_019454045.1 Zanthoxylum bungeanum
TTACAAACAGTGACGCTATGGGACATAATGTCTAACACGAACAGGCGGAGGTCTGATCTAAATAGATCGATGACGTGACTGCCGTCTAAGTGTAGAAGATGTCTCATGTGCCCACAATGGCATCTCAAGTCTAAGAATCACAAGTGGCTACTCAACCCAAGAAGATTCTTATTGACGCTGGTGTACCATCCATTAAGAATCTTCGGTAAGTCGTTCAGTGTTTATCCGCTATAAACACCTACACGTCTATACTAGTCTCCAACACTAATGGTTCATTGGGAAACCATTGGAATCATATATTCCAGTATACGACATGTACCGGTCTCAACGGGTTTACTTTACTGACCAGTAGTGTAAACCTTGACCAGGAACTGTCTGAGAATGACAACGTCATGATACTTCTCAATGTCCGTTGCGACGCTTTTACAACTGTATCATGACTAATCATTCTAGGGTCATTACGTCTTTACCATATAGAAAGATAGATTATATTATAGAAACTGCATATATTATTCATAATAATAATGTTTTACAGAAGTATTCAACAGAAATACAACCAGGAATTGGCGCTCTGAGCACCAACCCCAACAAAATCTCCCACTTGCTCTAGTGCCAATATCGATTGTATCTAATACCCATCGACTCCACGTGTTTATCAAACAACTTCGGAGGTATGGCCTTCGTCAGCGGGTCTGCTACATTATCTTCACTCGGTACCTTACACACGACAATATCCCCTCGCGACACGATCTCTCGAATGATGTGGTACTTGCATTCCACATGCTTCGACTTCTGATGCACCCTCGGTTCCTTTCCTTGCGCAATGGCTCCATTATTATCACAGTATAACGGAATCACATTCTTGATACTTGGGACAACTCCCAATTCTGTGATAAATTTCTTTATCCACACAGCCTCTTTTGCAGCTTCACAAGCTGCAATATATTCCGCCTCAGTGGTGGAATCTGCTGTTGATCCCTGTTTGGAACTCTTCCAACAAACTGCACCTCCGTTAAGGGTAAAGACAAATCCAGATGTAGACTTTCTATCATCGGGATCCGATTGGAAATCGGATTCTGTATACCCATTAACCTGCAGTTCGTTTCCTCCATATATAATCAATTTATCCTTAGTACCTTTAAGATACTTTATGATATGTTTGATGGCCATCCAATGGTCATTACCTAGATTGGACTGATATCGACTAGTTACGCTAACAACGAAACTGATATCAGGCCTCATACATAACATGGCATACATTATGCTACCCAAAACACGAAGCATAAGGTTGGTTAGACATTCTAACCTTCTCATCTTCTGTTTGTGGACACATCTTCTTAGAAAGATGAATCCTATGTCTGAACGGTATGTTTGCTGTCTTACAGTTACCAAAGCTATACCGTTCCAAGATTTTATCTATGTACGTTGATTGGGATAACCCAATCAGCCTCATTTGTCTATCTCTATAGAGTTTTATCCCTAAAACATAGGAAGCTTCTCCCAGGTCCTTCATGGAGAAATTCTTACAGAGGTACGCTTTTACGCTTTGTAACATACCTAAATCATTCCCAATGATTAGGATGTCATCAACATATAGGACTAAAAATACGACCATGCTCCCACTGGCCTTCTGATACACACAGGATTCTTCCGAATTCTTGAGAAAACCAGACGATCTAATAATCTCATCGAATCGAAGATTCCAACTTCGTGATGTTGGTTTTATTCTAGGTCCCAATATCATCAAACAAGCATGAAGATGTGTGAAATACATATCAAAGAAGTTGCGGAATACTTACATTGATCGGTTGATACGATTTGGTGAAGAAAAAAATTGATTTTCACCTTCAAAAACGCAACTGCAGTGACCAGTCCACTGCCTACTGTTTTTCAGATTTTGAGCTGAGATTTGAAGCTTCAATCTTCGTCTAACGATTCCCGGCTCGTGGGTGGGTTTCCCTAACACCTTCGTATGCCTCTTAGAAGTGTACTAGCACTTGGATCTTGCCACAAAATCCACAAATAGCCTCCTCACTGCTCACGTTTTTCTTGACAGAAAAACAGTGAGTTTTAGCCCCTTGGGCGTGAACATGAAGAAGATGGGAGAGAGATAGAGTTGTCTAGGGTTTACTAAAATCCATCTAATGAATAATAATAATTGTCTAAGTGTAGAGAGAGATTATTTTGTTTATATACTTTAGGTAAAACCATTTCACCTTTTACCCTAAACTTGGTAGGTGTGGGTAAATGGTTTTCCAAAAGTAAAACAAGGTAGTTGGGAGGTAGGTACACCTACCACACATGGGCCCCACATTTTTGAATTCAAAATTCAAATATCTCTACGAACATTTGCCGCGGCTCGGTTTCGTTTAATCCGATTAAACGAACTTCCGTCGTTAAATAATTAAATCTAATTTAATTAAATATCGATGCGACGCAAATATATTACGAACGTCGTTCACGAATTAATTCTAAATTAATTCGTTCGTTCGCGTTAAAGTCCAACTTTAATTTCGTAATGAAATCCAATTCATATTAATATATCCGATATATTAATTTTAGCCCGTTCGAATAAATTAAATAGAAAAATCAAATTTAACTATTAAATTTATTCTACCGATTAATTCCAAATTAACCATGTTCTCTCTCTTTAGAAGATACTTTATCCCAGATAAAATATCTCCATAATTAATCCCAGATTAATTTTCTCTCTCATCAAAATAATCCCAGATTAATTAAAGTGCGAGTCATACGTCATCGGTGTATCATTGGGAAGCGACCCATGAGATCTCCGGATATGTTGGCAGTAAATTCGGTTATCGGACTATCCGAACACGTACGTACCAAGTACTACGTTTTACCAATTCACAAGACAAGGTTGGCTTCTAGCAAAGCGCCATGCCTACCCAATTCTCCGGAAATATCCTTACAGGAATATATTGATCTGTATCAGGCGTAGTATACATCGTATAGTGCATATCGATCTAGTATCGGATGGTCAAGTGCTAGGCCTGGGGCTGGAGTCGTGTCTGCCCCGTACGAAGCACATGTCGGATGTCTGGTAACTAGTCTCTATAATCGGATATACATGACCTAGTCATAATATCCCGATGGCCGCGCAGCACTTAAGAGCACTAATACCGTATCCTACGTGACATCATCTCCACTATGACTGGAGTGATACTTCCGTCTTGACATCACACCCAATACTCTACGATTCTCAATATACCCAGTATTGGCGTACACAGAACCGGTTAAAGCCCTGGACGACCTAAACCAAAGTATATTGATTGTCGTAAGTATTAGCGGTGCAAGTCTCAGGTTAAGACCAAATACACCTACCCTGATTTCGGACTCCCATAGACACATAGTCATACTACCAATGAGATTCCGAGGGGGTCTATCCAGAGCAAAGCTGTTTCCCGTACTATCGGTGAAACACAACCTCCAACTACACTTGCATAAGTATCCAATACTTAAATATATGAGACTATGCCCGTTATGCCCTCACAACGTGCACAAGTGCAATACTAGTCTTTTACACATTACCGATGTCCAATCTCGATAATACTCTGACTAGGGATATTTAATGATTAATCCTTTGTGGACTGATACTGTCTCATATCATTCTCAATCCAGGACTAATCATAGGGACCTCCTATCATTTATATATCTAAGGTGATCTAATCACAAATGATAAGATAGCAATCTCCTTTGTCACATAGTTAATTTGTACAACAACACCATGATCTGTACAAATAGTGACGCTATGGGTCATAATTGTCCAACACGTGAAGCTTGTTTAAGTCCATAAATGGACTTCTTAAGCTTACATACCATACACGAGGTTTCGCTGGACGCGAAACCTTCCGGCTGTTTCCATATAGATTTCTTCATCAAGAAATCCATTTAGAAAAGCTGTTTTGACATCCATTTGCCAAATCTCGTAGTCATGATACACAGATATAGAAAGTAAAATCCGAATAGACTTAAGCATTGCTACTGGTGAAAAAGTTTCATCGTAGTCGACGCCAGGTCGCTGCGTGTAACCTTTTGCTACCAGTCGGGCCTTGTAAGTTTCAACCTTACCATCAGGCCCGTGCTTCCTCTTGTAAACTCATTTACAACCGATAGGAACAATTCCTTCGGGAAGCGGAATCAAGTCCCAAACTTGATTCTCATGCATTGAGTCTATCTCAGATTTCATGGCACTTTGCCATTTCATGGAGTCGATGTCCAACATCGATTCTCTATAGGTGAAATGATCTGTCTCTTCAACTAAGAGAACATCCATACTCTTTTCTTGTATCAAATACAAGCGTTCAGGAGGTCTAGATACCCTTTCCGACCTACGGAGTGTGTGTGTTGAAGGTCTTTCATCTACTTGAACTTCAGGTTCCTCCGTTGGTTCGTTGTTTCCAGGTTGGACTTCATCAAGCTCAACCTGTCTATGATTAACACCTTCTGACAAAAATTCTACTTCTAGAAATTTTGCGAAGCGAGCCACGAACACATTTCGATGCTCGGTATCATAGAACATATATCCCCTCGTATTCGAAGGATATCCAACAAACCTAAACTTTTGCCCTCGAGGCGAAAGCTTATCTTGCTGAGTCACCCTGACATAGGCAGGACAACCCCAAACCTTAATATAATTAAGATTTGGTCTCCTACCGAACCATATCTGATACGGTGTCGTAGGAACAGCCTTTGAAGGAATCTTATTCAAAAGATGTGCGGCTGTTAAGAGAGAGTAGCCCCATAAATAATAGGGCAAATCTGTGAAACTCAACATCGATCGGACCATATCCAATAAAGTCTGATTTCTCCTTTCAGATACACCATTGTGCTGTGGTGTACCTGGAGGAGTATATTGAACGAGAATCCCATTCTCCTTCATATAATCCATGAACTCACCACTCATATATTCGCCGCCTCGATCTGATCGAAGGCATTTAATATATTTACCAGTTTGTTTTTCTACTTCATTTCGGAACTCTTTGAACTTTTCAAAGGTTTCCGATTTATGTCGCATCAAATACACATAACCGTACCGTGATAAATCATCGGTAAAGGTAACGAAGTACGAATAACCACTGTGAGCAGTTTGACTTAGTGGACCACATACATCAGAATGTACGAGTTCCAGTAAGTTAGTGGCGCGGTGTCCAACACCAGAAAATGGGGCCTTGGTCATTTTACCCTGAATACAGGATTCACAAGTTGGATAGGATTCAATGGTAAGATCTGATATCAAACCATTCCTAACCAATTGGGTAAGGCGTTAACGCCAATGTGACCAAGTCTCATATGCCAAAGTTCAGTATTATTAATTACAGGTAAACTACGTTTATTAACTCCAGTATTTAATATATCTTTTGAAGTTTGCAATGTATAATGACCATGCTGGTTTGGACAACAAAGGATCTGAATATTATTTTTATCATATAAATACAAAGAACTATTCTTAATATTAATACAAAAGCCTTCTGTATCTAATACAAAAGTGATATAATATTTGCGACACATCCTGGTACAAAATGACAGTCATATAACAAAAGTGTCCCATTCGGCAATGAGATCTCGCATACTCCCACTGCAACTGCATCCAAAGAGTCTCCACTCCCGAACCGCAACTGCATCTCTCCAGGCTTCAGTTTCCTACTTTCCTTCAGTACCTGCAACGAATTGCAAATGTGAATGGGACAAGCAGAATCTAAAATCCAGCTGGATGTAACGGCTTCACAAGCCAAAGATAAATCAATAACTGGAAAAATAAAAGTACCTGATGTAGAAGCTCTGTCTCTCCTCAGTTGGGCAATGTAATCATGACAGTTCCTTTTCCAGTGCCCGACTTTGCCGCAGTGGTGGCATTTGTCTTCAGAAGCCCTTTTGGGCTTTGCAATCTTCGCCTGTTGTTGAGGACCAAAAGCCTTCTTCTTCTTCTTGCCTTTCTTGTTCTTTCCCTTGGACCATCGTTGGGAAGAAGCCGAAAGAGAAGTAGTTCTAGGAGGGAGAGTCGGTACTCCTTTCTTAAGGTCCTCTTCTGCCGTGAGCAACATCCTATGTAGCTCCTGGTAGGTACAGACAGTCCCGTGCATGTTCAAGTACATCACGAACTGGCGAAATGAAGCTGGTAGTGAACCAAGAATGACACTCCTACCGAGAATGTCATTCAAGATGAGATTATGTTGCCTCAATTGATCGATCAAATCGATCATCTGAAGAACATGTAGGCTAACACTCTACCCCTCATCCAGACGCGCATGGAACAGTTCCATGGCGACTTTGTGAACAATCACTTATTCTTGGTTCTCAAACAATTGTCTCAATCGCGTCATCATACTATAGGAATCTAGCATACCATAATACTGTTGCTTGAGTTTCGGAGACAGTGAACTAAGGATGTATGATTTAACCCTTAAATCATCATCCTTCCAAGTTTCAAAAACTTGGCGTTCCTCCTCCGAAGCATCCGCACCCACTGCAAGAGGCAACGGACCCTCAAGAACATAACCCAGCTTTTCGGAATCGAGGACAATCCTCAAATCCAATTCCCAGTCTGCAAAGTTCTCAGCGCCTTTCAGTTTGTTCGCATCAAGCATACGCGCAAACTGATTTGTGGATTGTGCCGCCATCGCCAATCTATCATATAGATCACAAAAAACGGTTAGCAGAATTAAAGCAGTTTCATATAATATCAAAAGCATAAACTAGATCATGGATTTTTAATCTAATATGCCCCTCCCACTAAATCATGCAATACTGTAATCCCAAAACAGAATACAAATATTTAATAATTAAATTAAATACTAATAGTGAAAAGTGGATCACGTGAATATATTTCGGCTCACAGCAGAGGCACGGTCTCGCCTACGTATATTCATCAGGTAGACAACTCATTTGTCAATCATTCACTAATGACTCCTAAGTATCCGGTATTGGCCGTTTCTCGTTGTCGCTGCGAAGGCAGGCCCACAAGGAGACGTACCAAGGTTAAACTCGTCAATGATAAACTCAAGTTACTTACGTAATCCTGACAGCTAGGGCACGTTCAGAATTCCGCTTTTACTTGAATTTACCTAGTATCTGATATACATTCGGTATAAATAAATCTTTATCGGCTACATCCTCACAGCAGAGGTACGGTCTCGGATGTAGTCACAAAGAATTATTCATAAACCGTATTGACAAGACGGACCATATAACATGCATCAAATACATAATTACATTCAAACCTTATAATTAGGGATTTTCCGCTAAGTGTCATACACCATAAATCTAACCAATTTAGATCCTAATAAGCATGCATAAAGTCAAGAAAACATGATTAAACATTGATTCAATGAAGGCTAATCATATTAGGTGGCCTAGAATCAGACTGCTCTGATACCATTTTGTAGGGGTTTTTAGGGGGTGAATCCAGTAACGCAGCGAAAGCGGTGAAAATCCGATTTTCAGATTTCAAAACTTTTTCTCGGATTAATAAATAAACATATTTATTTAATATTCCAATAATCAAATTATGAAAAAAATTCAATAAATCATATTTAAGTGAATTTACCAAATTACCCTTGCTTGGTATTTTGTCCATTTTAGTCCGAAATTGATCTAATCAATTTTGAATGATTCTAAATCATTTCCAAGATGAACTTATGATGTTCTAAACATCAAAACACCAAAAGAACCAAAATCCCCAAAATTGACTCCAAAGCCGTGAGCCTCACAAGGGGGGGGGGTTTGTGCATTTTGTCATTTCATGCATCAAAACACATCAAGATGTAATCCAATGATCATGAAACTCTTTATGCATCATATACACACACAAATACACAACATATATGAAAAGCCCCAAATTTGGAATTGGTCATGAACCCTAATTTTTCAATTTCCACAAATTGGACAAATTAGACCAAATACATTAAATCAATTACTTCAATCATCATTCTTCCAACCAATCCAAGTCTCAACACAATGAAACAACTCAAGATCAAATCTAGGTCATTTAAGAGTGGGTCAATAACTCTAGATTAGCAACATGGTTTCCAAAACCTTAAAAGAATGTTTATAACTACAATAGTCACAACACTTCCTTCATACACATGCTTCACACTTCACCAAAACTTCCATCAACAAAAACCACAAGGAAAAAGAAAGAAACATCCTAAGAATATCATATATTAAAGCCTAGAACCTAAGGAACAAATTCCTTACTAATAGCAAGTTTGAAAAACTTACTAAATTTCCAAGCTTTTGAACTTTTTCTTTCTTTCTCTCAAGGTTCCTTTAGCTTCTTCAATGGAGATTTATATTTTTTGAAATGTATTAGGTTAACCAAATGAAAAGAAATTGAAAACAATTTATACTTTTGCAAATTAGCCTATGGCCGAATTCAACAAGCATGAAATTACAAGTTTTTCATTTCATTTTCATTACAAATGCATTTGTTATCTTAATATAAATATCTAAAACTACTTTATAGATATTTATTTAAGTCAAAAATTGCAACTAACATCATTTACTTAATATATCCTAATGTAAGATATTTATATTTTAATTAATTTAATCATTTAACAATTAAATAATTAATTAATAATCAAATACAAATATATTAAATATGTGTATAATATTTACATTAAATATTAAAAACATATATTCATTTAGGATATAAGTCAAATAACTCATTTTGACTATTAATTAATGTGTATTTAAATTAATCAAGTATTAAATGTAAATACACAATAATTAAGCAAATGACTATCTAGTCTCTTTAGCACGTATCTTGCGTTTAACCATTAAACGACTTTATAAATAATCAATATTATTTATTAATGTTGCTCTAGTGATCTACGAGTATGTTTCATTATTGAGACTCTCTAGGTTCAGGTATATCCGTCACGGAATCAAATTTCGTGTCCATAATCTATCCACCTATAGATTATGACGATCACGGATAATCTCGCTGAACCACACAGGTCGAGGTCATGGAAAATGTATAATTCCTCTGTCACAGGTATCCGGATAAATCCCAGAGATATAGATGTAAACGTCAAATCTCTATCGGGATTATCCATTCGACTATTCTATTAGCAATCTCTAAAAGAATGTTTAGAACTAGCTTCTAAACTTTACCACGGGCCCATGGTTTTATCTGATTGCTAATCATATGGACTACATATGCTATGATACACAGAACTGACGGATCTTATCTTGATACACATAGGACACCCTGAGGATCTATCTACACCCAACGAACAGGCGGAGGTCTAATCTAAATAGATCGGTGACGTGACTGCAGTCTAAGTGTAGAAGATGTCTCATGTGCCCACAATGGCATCTCAAGTCTAAGAATCACAAGTGCTACTCAACCCAAGAAGATTCTTATTGACGCTGGTGTACCATCCATTAAGAATCTTCGGTGAGTCGTTCAGTGTTTATCCGCTATAAACACTTACACGTCTATACTAGTCTCCAAGACTAATGGTTCATTGAGAAACCATTGGAATCATATATTCCAGTATACGACATGTACCGGTCTCAACGGGTTTACTTTACTGACCAAGTAGTTTAAATCTTGACCAGGAACTGTCTGAGAATGACAACGTCATGATACTTCTCAATGTCCGTTACGACGCTTTTGCAACTGTATCATGACTAATCATTCTAGGGTCATTACGTCTTTACCATATAGAAAGATAGATTATATTATAGAAACTGCTTATATTATTCATAATAATAATATTTTACAGAAGTATTCAACAGAAATACAACCGGGAATTGGAGCTCTGAGCACCAACCCCAACAAAATTAGTAGTAGTAAAAGTTGATCCTTTTACCTTAGCATTTTATTTTATTGCAATTTACTTTTCAGCTTCTACTTTACCGCAATTACTTTTCAGCATTTTTACTTTATGTCTTTTACTTTCAAGTTTTTACTAGCCCTAGTTATGTGTTGTAACTAAATTAGTTATCTGGGGTTTTGATGACTTTTAATATCACCGGTTTATAAGGGGTTATTTTATAGTTTTGGTAATTTAAAGGTTTACTTATTAAGTCTTAAGCCTAATGCGTCTTGTTAATTGGCCACTAATAAGATTGATCTGGTAAATCTAAAATGAACTAGACATAGGGATTTTAGGTTTCAGCCTTAGACTTAATAGCACACGATCTTCCTTGAGGATAGATAACCCTTTAATAGATTTCCTTACAGGATAGACATATACATGTCGGGCGGGGGTAGCCATAATTGGGACCTAAACTTAATGAATCTAGATAATTTGGTTGACATAGACATATGGTTCAATTGGGTTAAACTGGGTATTTGTGTCTGACCATCGACAGAGGCTTACGCATAATTTAGTGTTCCAGGTTAGTAAACTGATTTATTACACAAACATGATATAACCACTTCATCTTTTAAAAGATATTAGAAAGATTCACAACCCTAGATAGTTTTTAATATTGAATTTTCTTAAACCTACTTTCGAACAATTTTATTTACTTGTTTTTAAATTTAGAATCGTCACCATTTCAAATCAATCAAACAACCTGTTAGATACCAGTAATCATTTGACCTCATAAAATTAATAGCTTAGGTATTAAGTCCTCGTGGGATCGATACTTTTTATACTACTTGAACGATACATGCACTTGCATTATATGTGTGTGTTTACGCACCGGTCAACTATATTATACCTTAGGGATTTGACGTTCTTATCTATATCCCCGGTATAATATTGATAGCCTGTGACAGAGGGATTATACGTTTGCAATGACCTCAACTTATATAGTTTAACAAGATTATCTGTGGTCATCATAATTGACGAGTGGGTGAATTATGGACACGAAATTGGATTATGTGACGGATAAACCTAAACTTAAAGAGTCCCACAATATGAATTGTACTCGTTGAGCACTTGGGCAACGCGTTATGAATAATATAGATTATTCATAATACTTCACCAAATTAAATGAGTTAATTCGAATCGTTTAAACGGTTAAACGAAAATACATGCATTAGGGGCATTTCGGTCAATTGATAATTAATGTGTATTTGTATTTGATACAAAATTTGATTTGATACATATTAATTTTTTATCAAATGAGATTTTGACACATGCCATTAATATATGTATTTGTTATTTAATGTAAATAAAAATACATATATTATAATAATCGTATTAATTAATTATTTAGGTGTTTAAATGTTAAATATCTAGATAATTAAATTATTTCAATTTTACATAAATGTTATGCAATATGTTTGATTATTATTGGTTACATGTGGCATGATTTTATTAAGCTTAAAGTTTACAAATTAGATTTGTTAACTTAAAGGTTATTATTATTAATTAATTAGATTAATTGACCAAATGACCAAAATACCCTTCTTTAAACTCCAAAGTCGATTTGGCCTTGATATTTTAGGTTGATTTTTTTTTCTCCATTCATTAGAAGCCATGGCCAAACCTGTCTCTATAAAAAAGTTCCCAAAATATTCTTGAAGATACAAGGAAGAAAGTGAAGAAATTCAAGAAAAAATTGAAGGAAATTAAAAGATTTTGAGGTAATCTTCAATAATCTTAAACTTAGAAAGCTTGTTTCTTGTTCTTGAATATCTAGAATAGTTCTAGGGTTTCTTCCTTTCTTAGATTTTGGGGCTTTTTGATTTCGAGGATGGATTTGGAGGCTAGATGCATATGTGAAGTTTGATTGGATGATATTAATGTAATATTGATTCAATTTTTTTCATTTGATGACTTGTTGTCATTTTAAAGTGTTATGACCACTCTTGTAACTCCTACAATTGTTCTTGAGTTCTTCATAGGTGGTGGCTTTGGTTGGTGTTAGTATTAACATGATTAATATTAGCATGAAAAATGATATTTTTGATTACCAAATCAGATCTGGAAATTTTGTGTTTTTGGTGATGAAAAGTATGTTGTATAAATGTATTGGATGTGTTTTGGGCATTGGAATAATTACCGAAAATTGTTTCGAAGTTGAAATATGCGAAAACGGTGAAAAACGGCGTTACCGGGTGAGTTTCGGGCTTACCGGGTGTCTGCTGTCCAAACAGTGAATTGGTCACTGTTTGGGCAGCCCATGAACTGCCCAAGTACTATTGGGGCTGACCTGGGAAGCCCACATGTGTATTGGTAGGTCGGTTCGGATAAAAACATGTTTTATGCCATTTTGCGGAAAAATATTTTTGGAAAAGTTTCACGATGTTTCTAACCTATTTATATCGTTATTTGATATCGAATAAATATGTTAGGTGAAATATGAATGAATTATCCATTTTAGATATTGAATAATTTATTTGGTAACTTTAAAAGTTTTTAAAGTTACGATTTCGCCCGAACCGCGAGCTTCTGCTGCGACCGCGCTAAAACCCCAACAGCTTCCTCCAATTAAACTAGAGCATTGAATATTACAAACTTTTCATTTACACCTCATGATCGTATGTTACCATGCATGTTGATAATACCTGTTAACTGAGCGTATAAAGTTCCAATTTAGTCAGTATTATGGACAATTCACAAATTAAATAATTCAAAAGGAAATAAACAAAATTAACTTGTTACGAAATAGGTTGAGATACGTCTCCGGAGTGGAAATTCCTTACATAATTATCTCAAAAACCATTACACCTGATTAGTCAAGTTAAAAACACAAAAATAAAATATTTATATTTTTTTAATTGAATTTTTGAAAATTTTTTACTAAAAACCAAGCAAAAACAACACAACGAAAAAAATAAAAATAAGATATTAATCAACTATTCCCCTCCCCCAAACCTAATTAAGAAATTGTCCCCAATGTCTAAAAAGTAGAAGAATAGTTTAGAAGATAGTACCTGGTTAGCTGGAATTCTACATCTAAAAATAAAATTAAAGGTTAAGATCCAAATTTATCCGACGCTTCTTACCACGATCATTATCGGACCAGTTAATCTTGGAAAGGATAGGGTTAATTTGTGGTTCAAAGGCTAAAAGTTGGTCAATTAAATCATGGGTTGTTCTGGCAGTGAAGATGATATCTTTTACAGGTTTAGAAACAAACCTATTTCTCCGGGCATCATCAAGAAACACACAAAGAAAGTCATAAAATCCATCAACATTAAACAGTCCAATTGGTTTCTGGTGTATGTTCAAGTTTGCCCAAGACAGCACTGTAAAATTTTTCTCCATTATGCCTAAGTCACCTGGCAAAGAAATAAAAGCATCAGCACGATTAATCATTTCAACCAGTCGTTCAGACATACCTGGCACGATGCATTCTTCTCTGTTTGATGGTCCTATCAGATTCGCCTCTGCCAAAGGTTTTGGGATGATTCCTAGAACTTGACTCTCTCCTTCATGTACAGCCCTTGAAACGTACCCCATTAGTCCAAGATTGTCACCGTCATATACTAAGTGCATATTCCTTTCAGCTATGACTCTACCCAATTCATGTGTTGCCTCAACGAACTCTGGCTTAGAACCAATACTAGTACCGCAAAATGCACAGATGTTAACAACTCGTCTTCTTGAAGTTGCTTCCATTTTTTTTATGTATTTCTTTCTCAAGTCTGGATGTCTTCAAGAGTTCAATGATGAGCTGAATTTATAGAACCTGAAAAAAGGTGAGTAATAATAGCACTAGTACCTGCGAGATGACAATTATTAGCTAAACAGAAAAATATATCGTGAAAGTCAAAAAGTATGGATCTTGTCGGCGAAAATTAAGGAAATCACAACTGAAAAGAAAATGAAAGCAATTATTTAAGGCAACAGAATTGTGTACGCAATACGCCACTCGCTTGGTATATAAATTCATTAAGATGCGTCTCAAGAATCCATTTCTTACTCAGCCATCACTAATGAATTAAATCTCATCCTTGTGATTGCCAAATACCATTCCTCATATCTTGCTCTGCTTTAAATGCTATGTTTATGCTTTTCCCTACAGAAATAACACAAAATTAAAAACTCTACATGTATACACAAAATAAAAATAAATAAAAAATTTAAATAAAAATTTAAATGAAAATAAAAATTTTACATGGGTTGCCTCTCTGCTAGCGCTAAATTTATCGTCTTCAGCCAGACGTGACTGAAGTCTATCTGTCAAAGAGGTTTCATCGTGGTTTTGGACGTCCGATTAAATATAATCCCATGTGTGTTGTTTTTGAAGGGTCTCTTCCAACGATGATGTGGCAAAAAGAATTTTGTCTCATTCAATGCTTGTGTCACCTTCTTAAACTTTATCGCTCTAGTGGTCCCTGAAAAGAAAGAAAGAAAATCAGGAGGTCTCGTATAGTTCTTGACTTTAAATGGTTGTTCCATTCTGTCAAGCTTCTAGGTGGTGTCTTTGATTTGTACTCCCCAATACAGTGATATTTCTCCTGAATTCATGAGATCTTAAATATGGTCAAACATTTGCTCTTCCATTTGTTCTGCTTCTTGCTCCACATTTTCTTCACAGATGTTCTTCAGAATTTCATTGTTCAGCTTTTCATCTGTCATCTGTGAAATGCATGCTCTATATATGTTAACCTGAGGATGTAAAGATATGTCTGATTGTAGGTCTTTATCCTCTGTGGTTGGTATGAATGGCTCGGGTAGCTCTTCATCAAATATATGTGCAATGAATCTCCAAGATCTTCATTTTGAGGATGCAGAGTTTCATCCTCACTTGTTGGTGTAGTTGGTACAGACAACTTTGTTACTTGTTCCTCCTCAGAGATGTAATCAGCGAACAAAGAATTATCCAGATCAAATTGAAACTTTAATGGTTTGGGCTCCTGAACTGAGACCTCTGACTCTTGATACTGATCATCCTCTTCCTCTGTTAAGGTTGTTAGTCTCCAAGACATGCCACAAGATCACTAAGCATGATTAAAGTACGAATAATCAAAGAGAGTTGCGGAAAAACTTACTTTGATCGGATAGGTTTCAAGACATTTTCCATTGATGTTGAAGCTTTCAAGCCTTCTTTAAGTGTTCCAACACTTGGGTGAGTTTCCCTATCACCTTGATTCACTCCTTTAAGTGCTAGCTTGAACAAATTGAAAGAAAAAATTTC
This sequence comes from Zanthoxylum bungeanum, assembly GCA_019454045.1. Classification (NCBI taxonomy): domain Eukaryota; kingdom Viridiplantae; phylum Streptophyta; class Magnoliopsida; order Sapindales; family Rutaceae; genus Zanthoxylum; species Zanthoxylum bungeanum. The sequence goes on from SKCR01032857.1 coordinate 15,070, forward strand.
CTCCAAGGAAGCATGAAGTTTCGGCCATGAGAGGGTTGGGAGAAAGAGAAGAAGTTTTTGTGTTTTTGTATTTGTTTTCAAAAAACAATTACCAAAAGTCAAAAACAAAAAAGGTGTATATCCTTTTTCCAAAAAAGAAAATACAAAGTGTGTTGGACAAGTTCCTATAAAAGTTCCCAACAACTTTCATCACAAATAGTGACAAGTTGATGTAAGTTGGTGGGACCCACTTTAAATTCAAAATTCAAGTGGTTCGCTCAACACATTTCGGGCTTGGTTTCGTTTATTCCGAATAAATGAATTTTCCGTCGCAACGTAATTAAATCTAATTTAATTAAATAATAATGCCTAGCAAAATTATTACGGAAATCCGCGAATTAATTCTAAATTAATTCGTTCGCTTGAATTAAAATCCAATTTTAATTCCGTATTGAAATCTAATTTCAATTAATATATCTAATATATTATTTTAGCCCAATTAAATAAATTAAACAGTAAAATCTAATTTAACTGTTAAAATTACTTTACCGATTAATTCTAAATTAATCGCGTTCTCTCTTCTCGATGAATTTATTCCCAGATAAATTCTTGACGCAATTAATCACAGATTAATTCTTTCTCATTTAATTAATCCCAGATTAATTTATTGTCGTAATTACTCCCAGATTAATTTTCTCTCTCATAGTTAATCCTAGATTAATTTTTCTGTTCGAGTCAAATCTCAACGGTGAATCTTCAGGAAGCAACCCAAGAGATCCCTGGATATGTTGACAGTAAATACGGTTATCGGACTATCCGAATACGTGCGTACCCAGTACCATGTCCTTACCGATTTATAAGACATGGTTGGCTTCTAGCAAAGCACCGTGCCTACCCAATTCTCCAGAAATATTCTGATAACGAATATGTAATCTTTGTCAGGCGTAGTATACGTAGTATTGCGTATAACGATCCAGTATCAGATGTCACATGCTAGGCCTGGGGCTGGAATTGTGTCTTCCCCGTACGAAGCATATATTGGATCTCTGGTAACTAGTCTCTATAATCGGATAATCATGACCTTGTCATATTATCCCAATAGCTGCAGCATACAAGAGTACCAGTTTCGTATCCTGCGTGATCATCATCTCCATATGACTGAAGTGATACTTCCATCTTGACATCACACCCAATACACTACGATTCTCAGTATACCCAGTAGAGGCGTACACATAACTTGTTAAAGCCCCGGACGACCAAAACCAAAGTATGTTGGGGTTGGTGCTCAGAGCGCCAATTCCCGGTATGAATACTTCTGTAAAACATTATTATTATGAATAATATATGCAGTTTCTATAATATAATCTATCTTAATGAATGGTAAAGACGTAATGACCTTAGAATGATTAGTCATGGTACAGTTGCAAAAGCGTCGCAACTGACATTGAGTAGTATCATGACGTTGTCATTCTCAGATAGTTCCAGGTCAAGGTTTACACTACTTGGTCAGTATAGTAAACCCGTTGAGACCGGTACATGTCGTATACTGGAATATATGATTCCAATGGTTTCTCAATGAACCATTAGTCTTGGAGACTAGTATAGACGTGTAGGTGTTTATAGCGGATAAACACTGAACGACTCACCGAATATTTTTAATGGATGGTACACCAGCGTCAATAAGAATCTTCTCGGGTTGAGTAGCACTTGTGATTCTTAGACTTGAGATGCCATTGTGGGCACATGAGACATCTTCTACACTTAGATGGCAGTCATGTCACCAATCTATTTAGATCAGACCTCCGCATGTTCGTATGGTGTAGACAGATCCTCAGGGTGTCCTATGTGTATCAAGATAGGATCCGTCAGTTCTGTGTATCAGAGCATAGGTAGTCCATATGATTAGCAATCAGATAAAACCATGGGCCCGTGGTAAAGTTTAGAAGCTAGTTCTAAACATTATTTTAGAGATTTCTAATGAAATAGTCGACTGGATAATCCCCATAGAGATTTGACGTTTACATCTGTATCTCTGGGATTTATCCGGATACCTGTGACGGAGGAATTATACATTTGCCATGACCTCGACCTGTATGGTTCAGCGAGATTATCCGTGATCGTCATAATCTACGGGTGGATAGATTATGCACACGAAATTAGATTTCGTGACGGATATACCTGAATCTAGAGTCTCAATAATAAAACATACTCGTAGAGCACTAGAGTAACATTAATAAATAATATTGATTATTTATAAAGTCGTTTAAAGGTTAAACGCAAGATACATGCAAAAGGGACTAGATAGTCATTTGCCTAATTATTGTGTATTTGCATTTAATACTTGATTAATTTAAATACACATTAATTAATAGTCAAAATGAGTTATTTGACTTATATCCTAAATGAATATATGTTTTTAATATTTAATGTAAATAGTATACATATTTTAATATATTTGTATTTGATTAATTAATTGATTATTTAATTGTTAAATGATTAAATTAATTAAAATATAAATATCTTACATTAGGATATTTGATTTAAATGATATTAGTTGCCTTTGTTTACTTAATTAAAATATCTAATAAAGTTGTTTTTTAGATATTTAACCAAGTTGACTAAATGAAATGTTAAAATGAAATTGAAATTAATTTGTTGTATATGCTTGTGAAATTCGGCCATAGGGTTTTTTGTGCACAAGTATATATTGTTTTCATTTCATTTTCATTTAGATAACCTAATACATTTTACAAGAAACTCCATTAAAGAAAACAAAGAAAGCAAGTGAGGAAGAAAAGAAGAAACCAAAGAAAAGCTTGGATTTTGTAAGTTTTTCAAACTTACTATTAGAAAGGAAATTGTTCCTTAGGATCTAGGCAACATCTTGTGATGTTCTTAAGTTATTATTTTCTTTATTTCTTGTGTTTTTGATGATGGAAATTTTGTTGAAAGTGTTGAGCATGTATGATGAAGAAAGCTTGTGATTATCGTAGTTATAACTATTCTTTTAAGGTTTTGGAAACCATGTTGCTAATCTAGAGTTATTGACCCACTCTTAAATGACCTTGATTTGATCTTGAGTTATTTCATTGTGTTGAGACGTGGATTGGATGGAAGAATGATGATTAAAGTAATTGATTTAAACTATTTGGTCTAATTTGTTCATTTTGAAGAATTTGAAAAATTAGGGTTTAAGAACAATTCCAAATTTGGGGCTTTTCATATATGTTGTGTATTTGGATGTGTATATGATGCATATAAATTTTCATGTTGATTGGATTACATCTTGATGTGTTTTGAAGCATGAAATGACAAAGTGCACAAATGGCACCCCTTTGGAGGCTCTCGGCCAAGAACTTGAAATTTGGGGATTTTGGTTGCTTTGGTGTTTTGATGTTTTGAATATGCTAAGTTCATCTTAGAAATGATTTAGAATCATTCAAAATTGATTTGATCAATTTCGGACTAAAATGGACAAAAATATCAAGTAAGGGTAATTTGGTAAATTCACCTAAATATGATTTAGTAAATTTTATTTCATAATTTGATTATTGGAATATTAAATAAATATGTTTATTTAATTAATCCGAGAAAAAATTTTGAAATCGGAAAATACGATTTTCCACCGCTTCCGCTGCGTTACCGGATTTAGCCCCTAAAAACCCCTACAAAATGGTATCAGAGCAAGTCTGATTCTAGGCCACCTAAAATGATTAGCCTTCATTGAATCAATGTTTAATCATGTTTTCTTGACTTTATGCATGCTTATTATAATCTAATTTGGTTAGATTTAAGGTGTATGACACTTAGCGGAAAATCCCTAATTAATAAGGTTTTAATGTAATTATGTATTTGATGCATGTTATGTGGTCCGTCTTGTCAATACGGTTTATGAATTCTTCTCTGTGACTACATCCGAGACCGTGCCTCTGCTGTGAGGGTGTAGCCGATATAGATTTATTTATACCGGATGTATATCAGATACTAGGTAAATTCAAGTAAAAGCGAAATTCTGAACGTGCCCTAGCTGTCAGGATTACGTAAGTAACTTGAGTTTATCATTGACGAGTTTAACCTTGGTACGTCTCCTTGTGGGCCTGCCTTCGCAGTGACAACGAGAAACGACCAGGACCGGAAACCCAGGAGTCATTAGAGAATGATTGACAAATGAGTTGTCTACCTGATGAATATACGTAGGCGAGACCGTGCCTCTGCTGTGAGCCGAAGTATATTCACGGGATCCACCTTTCACTATTAGTATTTAATTTAATTATTAAATCTTTGTATTCTGTTTGGGGATTACAATATTGCATGATTTAGTGGGAGGGGCATTTTTAGATTAAAAATCCATGATCTAGTTTATGCTTTTGATATTATATGAAACTGTTTATTATCTGCTAACCGTTTTTCATGATCTATATGATAGATTGGCGATGGCGGCACAATCCACAAATCAGTTTGCGCGTATGCTTGATGCGAACAAACTGAAATGCGCTGAGAACTTCGCTGACTGGGAATTGGATTTGAGGATTGTCCTCGATTCCGAAAAGCTGGGATATGTTCTTGAGGGTCCGTTGCCCCTTGTTGTGGGTGCGGAAGCTTCGGAGGAGGAACGCCAAGTTTTTGAAACTTGGAAGGATGATGATTTAAGGGTTAAATCATACATCCTTAGTTCACTGTCTCCGAAACTCAAGCAACAGTACTATGGTATGCTAGATTCCTATAGTATGATGACGCGATTGAGACAATCGTTTGAGAACCAAGAAAAAGTGATTGTTCACAAAGTCGCCATGGAACTGTTCCATGCGCGTCTGGATGAGGGGCAGAGTGTTAGCCCACATGTTCTTCAGATGTGTTGGATAATATGACCCATAGCGTCACTATTTGTACATATCATGGTGTTGTTGTACAAATTAACTATGTGACAAGGAAATTGCACTCTCATAGTTTGTGATTAGATCACCATAGATATATAAATGAAGAGAGGTCCATATGATTAGTTCCTGGATTGAGAATGATATGAGACAGTATCAGTCCACGAAGGATTAATCATTAAATATCCCTAGCCGGAGTATTATCGAGACAGGACATCGATAATGCGGAATAGGCTAGTATTGCACTTGTGCGCGTTGTGAGGGCACAACGACATAGTTCTCATATATTTAAGTATTGGATACTTATGCAAGTGCGATAGGAGGTTGTGTTTCACCGATGGTACGGGAAACAGCTTCGCTCTGGATAGACCCCTCGGAATCCCATTGGTATTATGACTATGTGTCTATGGGAGTCCGACATCAGGGTAGGTGTATTTGGTCTTAACCTGAGACTTACACCGCTAATGCTTACGACAATCAATATACTTTAGTTGAGGTCGTCTAGGACTCTAACCGGTTCTGTGTACGCCAACTGCTGGGTATATTGAGAATCGTAGAGTATTGGGTGTGATGTCAAGACGGAAGTATCACTTCAGTCATAGTGGAGATGATGTCACGCAGGATACGGTATTAGTGCTCTTAAGTGTTGCGCAACCATCGGGATATTATGACTAGGTCATGCATATCCGATTATAGAGACTAGTTACCAGACATCCGACATGTGCTTCGGACGGGGCAGACACTTATCCAGCCCCAGCCCTAGCACGTGACTATCCGATACTGGGCCGATATACACAATACTTGGTATACTACGCTTGATACAGATCTTAAATATTCTTAGATGGATATGTCCGGAGAATTGGTTAGACTTGGTGCTTTGCTAGAAGCCAACCTTGTCTTATAAATCGGTAAAACGTAGTACTTGGTACTCACGTGTTCGGATAGTCCGATGACCGATTTGACTACCAACATATCCGGGGATCTCATGGGTCGCTTCCCAAAGATTCACCATTGACGTATGACTCGCACTTTTATTAATCTGGGATTAATATGATGAGAGAGAAAATTAATCTGGGATTAATTACAGAGATATTTTATCTGCGATAAAATATCAATTTAAAGAGAGAGAATGATTAATTTGGAATTAATCGAATAATTAATATATTTGATATATTAAACGAAATTGGATTTCGACGCGGAATTAAAATTAGATTTTAATTCGGGCGAGCGAATTAATTTAGAATTAATTCGTTAGCGACGTGAATAGTGATTTCGCTAGGCGTAATCATTTAATTACGACGCGACGGAAAATTCGTTAATTTAGAATTAGCGAATCCGAGCCCGAGATTATTTACGAGCGCATTCGCATTTCGAATTCGAGCGCGGCTCGTCAAATCAAGCGTCAAATCATTAGTCGCATCAAGCGTCAAATCATGTCACTTTGAGTGATGTGATAATGATTGGATTGATTGAGTGATGTGAGTGATGTGACTTGATGGGAGTTGTTGAAAAGCTTTTTTAAAAGCTTGAATGACATATATTAATTTTATATGTTTGGTATATGTTAAAGATTGATTTTAGAAATCAAACACATTTTTTTTAATTTTTCAACTCTCTCTCTCTCACGTTGTTTTCGTTTTTGGAGCCAAAAATTCTCTCCATCTTTCACGCCATTCTCTTCTTCTACAAAGGCAGTGAACTGCCGTGAGTGTTGAAGAAAAATGGAGGGAAGCAAGTGTGTTTTGTGGCAAAACAAGAGTGCTAGCACACTCCGGGATCATGCCAAGGTGATAAGGGAAGTATACCCATGAGCCGGGAAGCCAAATGTTGAAGCTTGGAGCTTCAAATCTTGAAGACAAGGGGCGCCAAACACTGTTCACAGCAGCCCACTGCTTTGCAAAAGTGTACAGAATTTCGAATTTTTGTTGCCCAAATCGTCGCTCAACCGCTCGATGTAAGTATTCCGCACTTCCGTCGTTGTAGTCACTTGTGTATCATGCTTGAGTTTTGATCTTGGGACCTATAGAAACTCCAACAATGGCATCAAGAGCTTAGGTTAAAAGCATGAAAAAGTTAGGGCTAAAATTTGGGCAAACTTGATTTTGAGCATGATAAATTAAATTGGATGGATTTGTATGCTTAATTGTGTTTGAATTGAAGATTGATTGGGTCAATTTCAAGAAAATTTGATTGGATCATTTTTTCCCCCCAAATTTCTACCTTGGCCGAATTTGATACATGATTTTAATGTCTTGGGATTTTTGATTTTTGACAATTGGATGTGTTGGAAATCATTCGGGAATATGATTTGATGTCGATTGCGGAATCAATTGGATTGAATTCAAATCGGACGAAAAATCCCCAAATTGCCAAGTATGTCATAAAGCTTGAAATTGGGTAAAATTGATTTGAGCATGCAATTATGAAATTGGATGATAAGTATGCTTGAATGTATTTTAATTGATGATTGGTTGGATCAATTTGATTAAATATTGTTTGGAATAAATTTCCCCAATTTTGATGTGTTGGCCGAATAGGAGTATGCCCTAAATCTTGGTAATTTTGTTTCGTTGATCATTGGATGACTTGAAACGATTGAGGATGTTGATTTAATGTTAATTTGGATTTAATTGGATTGAATTCGGAATTGACATAAAATTAGTCCACATTACCGAGAGTATTAAAGCATGTAATGGGTTTGATTTTAATCTTAATGTGTTGGACATGTGATGATGAAAATGAGCATGATTAGTTAGCCTAATTTGTGTTTTAGAAAAGTTAATTATGGTGATTAATCATGATATACACTTTAGGTAATTAAATTGCGAAATTGGATTTGTGTAATTTAATTAATTGGTAATTTTGGAAATTGAGCTTGAATTGTTGTTATTGGGCTTATTGGGCTTTGTTGTACAAAGTTTGTTTTAGGCAAAATTGGTTGGATCCAATTGGGCCCAAAACCGCATCCATAAAGCCCAAATGCAACATAATGGACCTTTGTAATTTAATTGGGCCTAATGGGCCAAAATTAATTTAAAGGCTTATGGGGTAAATCCCGGATTGGACTTTGGTTGCGGGTTTGACCCGAGTTGACCAAAAGTCCACGCCTTAAGAAATTAATTAAAAGCCCATTGGACTTTAATTAAGTTGACGTTGGACGTTAATCGGGCTTTGAGACCCGTAACAATTAAATTTGGAATTTAATTAGTAAAAGGTTTATTAATAAAGTGTGATATTTAATTTGGAATTAAATAGTGAATTAGAATTAAATACAAATTGAATTGGATTTAATTGTGTAGTTTAATTTAATTCTAGAATTTGTACTTTAAGTACTTATTCGTAAAAACGAGTTTGACTCGAGCAAAATCAAATCGTTGTTTGAACATTGGATGATCATTAATTATCAAGATTAATTAATTGGATTAGATTGATTGATAACATGCTTGAGTGAATACATGGTTGTGATGCAAAAATAATGTATATCGGATGGATATTAGATGGGTGGGGCAATTTTAGAAATTGTTGTAATAAATTTGATTTATTAATTGGACCTGCGTGTCCAGCCTTATCACCTCATATTCTTTGTATTCTCTTCTCACCTATTCCCCTCAATGTAAATAAGGTTTCTTTAGAAGTGTAGTGTAACGGGTAAAAGAAATATTTGTGCTAGCGGGAGAGAGAAAGTGAGAGATTTGATCTAGGATCAATGTGTAAAATATCCATCCGCATATCATTATTATTTTATCATATGCGCTTTATTATGTGTTTAGAATGCATGTTTAAGGGTGTATGATGATGAGACCTTAACAAAGATAATAAATTGGTTGCCAATTTGCACACGAAAAACCCTCATCAAATCATCATGCGTTTTTCCTTCCATTGAGTGATTCTCACTCAAGATCCGAGACGGCATTGGGTTGTTGGCCAAAGTCAAGCCCTTTGTCTGTCGAAGATGTGTTTGAATCACGAAGGCTTTGTTACATGTCAGTGTCTTGTCCAAGTTGTGGTTTGTTGTGGCCAAAGTCAAGACCACTTCTTGTCCATCGACATTGATTACGAAGCTTTCCATGGTCAATGGGTCGCGCTTGACTGGGATCATTAGGTTTGTTGTGCCAAAGCCAGGCCTAGTTGATTCAGAGGAAAAAGGTTAGGTAATACATTGGATGTATTGGCATATATAAGATATATGTTTAGGATTTGGAAGTCCACCTACTGGATCTAGGAATTGGATTGGATCTAATTGATCTTAGAGATCTACCTAGTTAATTATCATACAATTTGTTGGCCAAAGTCAAGATTGTGTGATATTTAACAGGATCCTAGCCCACTAGGAAACACGGTTTCCCGAGTACTCGACAGAGGGTTGGAGGCTCACCGAAAAATAGTGGGAGGCAAGAATTGAATTTGCAATACTCGTTCAATTACTCGCCATACGCGCTCATTTAAATTATTTCGTCATTAGATTAAATGTTAGTTGGACTAATATTTAAATTGTTGTTTTATTTAACAGTTGGACTGTATTATAGTTGATTATATATAATTGGATTATATTAATCAATATATTTGAATTAATTAATTTCAGTTTACAGTTGATTTTATAATTGGATTATAGTAATCAATGTAATTGAGGTTAATTAATTTAGATTATATTTGATTATATAGTTAGACTATTATAATCATTATAATAAATAGTAGCACAAATCGTTGATTAAATAGTTGGACTATTAGAATCAAGATAGATATGAAAGATTAGTGTTTAAGACATAATCCTGGGTGAAAATGTATTTAAACGACTTTAATTTTCAAATCGGGAATAAATTTTCAGGATGGTCCTGGAAACTAATTAGTTATTTTATTTGATAAAATAATATTATGCCTAAGTCCGGAATTAAGCAAATAAATGGAACATGATATTTGGAATATTCATGTAATGATAACTTTAGTACTTAATCCATAATACTTGTCATATAGACTCTTTAATTTCTTTATCAGAACTAAGGATTAGATTCTTAAAGTATGATATTGAAATTGAAGGATATTCAAAGATTAGATCTTGGAAGTACTTTTAAAATTGCAATAAATAATTCTTGGAGAATTAAAGACTATTCTCAAGGAGATAAAGTCAAAATTTGCAATTAGGCAAGTAGTGCAAGGCACACCTTACTTCAATATTCTGGAAACCCGAGGCTTGGTTAAAGGCAACTGGAATATTGAAAATGACAAAGGCAAAATCATTATAGTCTTCTTGGAAGATAAATGACATATCCCAAAATGTCTGCACAATTGTAGCAAACGGAATCGCGAAGCGTGACTGTCGTTTGGACAAAACAGACATGAAGGAATTGAAGACGAGCAAGGCTCTGACTTCAAATATGTTTGTCAAAATTATGTTCATTACTAGTATTAAAATTAGATTTTTTGATATTTAATATGGTACATAATAAATATATATATTGATGTTCAAATATGTTTGTCAAAATTATGTTCGTGATCTATATGATAGATTGGCGATGGCGGCACAATCCACAAATCAGTTTGCGCGTATGCTTGATGCGAACAAACTGAAATACGCTGAGAACTTCGCTGACTGGGAATTGGATTTGAGGATTGTCCTCGATTCCGAAAAGCTGGGATATGTTCTTGAGGGTTCGTTGCCCCTTGTTGTGGGTGCGGAAGCTTCGGAGGAGGAACGCCAAGTTTTTGAAACTTGGAAGGATGATGATTTAAGGGTTAAATCATACATCCTTAGTTCACTGTCTCCGAAACTCAAGCAACAGTACTATGGTATGCTAGATTCCTATAGTATGATGACGCGATTGAGACAATCGTTTGAGAACCAAGAACAAGTAATTGTTCACAAAGTCGCCATGGAACTGTTCCATGCGCGTCTGGATGAGGGGCAGAGTGTTAGCCCACATGTTATTCAGATGTGTTGGATAATATGACCCATAGCGTCACTATTTGTACATATCATGGTGTTGTTGTACAAATTAACTATGTGACAAGGAAATTGCACTCTCATCGTTTGTGATTAGATCACCATAGATATATAAATGAAGAGAGGTCCATATGATTAGTTCCTGGATTGAGAATGATATGAGACAGTATCAGTCCACGAAGGATTAATCATTAAATATCCCTAGCCGGAGTATTATCGAGACATGACATCGATAATGCGGAATAGGCTAGTATTGCACTTGTGCGCGTTGTGAGGGCACAACGGCATAGTTCTCATATATTTAAGTATTGGATACTTATGCAAGTGCGATAGGAGGTTGTGTTTCACCGATGGTATGGGAAACAGCTTCGCTCTGGATAGACCCCTCGGAATCCCATTGGTATTATGACTATGTGTCTAGGGAGTCCGACATCAGGGTAGGTGTATTTGGTCTTAACCTGAGACTTGCACCGCTAATGCTTACGACAATCAATATACTTTAGTTGAGATCGTCTAGGACTCTAACCGGTTCTGTGTACGCCAACTGCTGGGTATATTGAGAATCGTAGAGTATTGGGTGTGATGTCAAGACGGAAGTATCACTTCAGTCATAGTGGAGATGATGTCACGCAGGATACGGTATTAGTGCTCTTAAGTGTTGCGCAACCATCGGGATATTATGACTAGGTCATGCATATCCGATTATAGAGACTAGTTACCAGACATCCGAAATGTGCTTCGGACGGGGCAGACACTTATCCAGCCCCAGCCCTAGCACGTGACTATCCGATACTGGGCCGATATACACAATACTTGGTATACTACGCTTGATACAGATCTTAAATATTCTTAGATGGATATGTCCGGAGAATTGGTTAGACTTGGTGCTTTGCTAGAAGCCAACCTTGTCTTGTAAATCGGTAAAACGTAGTACTTGGTACTCACGTGTTCGGATAGTCCGATGACCGATTTGACTACCAACATATCCGGGGATCTCATGGGTCGCTTCCCAAAGATTCACCATTGACGTATGACTCGCACTTTTATTAATCTGGGATTAATATGATGAGAGAGAAAATTAATCTGGGATTAATTACAGGGATATTTTATCTGGGATAAAATATCAATTTAAAGAGAGAGAATGATTAATTTGGAATTAATCGAATAATTAATATATTTGATATATAAACGAAATTGGATTTCGACGCGGAATTAAAATTAGATTTTAATTCGGGCGAGCGAATTAATTTAGAATTAATTCGTTAACGACGTGAATAGTGATTTCGCTAGGCGTAATCATTTAATTACGACGCGACGGAAAATTCGTTAATTTAGAATTAGCGAATCCGAGCCCGAGATTATTTACGAGCGCATTCGCATTTCGAATTCGAGCGCGGCTCGTCAAATCAAGCGTCAAATCATTAGTCGCATCAAGCGTCAAATCATGTCACTTTGAGTGATGTGACAATTGATTGGATTGATTGAGTGATGTGAGTGATGTGACTTGATGGGAGTTGTTGAAAATCTTTTTTAAAAGCTTGAATGACATATATTAATTTTATATGTTTGGTATATGTTAAAGATTGATTTTAGAAATCAAACACATTTTTTTTAATTTTTCAACTCTCTCTCTCTCACGTTGGTTTTCATTTTTGGAGCCAAAAATTCTCTCCATCTTTCACGCCATTCTCTTCTTCTACAAAGGCAGTGAACTGCCGTGAGTGTTGAAGAAAAATGGAGGGAAGCAAGTGTGTTTTGTGGCAAAACAAGAGTGCTAGCACACTCCGGGATCATGCCAAGGTGATAAGGGAAGTATACCCATGAGCCGGGAAGCCAAATGTTGAAGCTTGGAGCTTCAAATCTTGAAGACAAGGGGCGCCAAACACTGTTCACAGCAGCCCACTGCTTTGCAAAAGTGTGCAGAATTTCGAATTTTTGTTGCCCAAATCGTCGCTCAACCGCTCGATGTAAGTATTCCGCACTTCCGTCGTTGTATTCACTTGTGTATCATGCTTGAGTTTTGATCTTGGGACCTATAGAAACTCCAACAAGATGATCGATTTGATCGATCAATTGAGGCAACATAATCTCATCTTGAATGACATTCTCGGTAGTATTGTCATTCTTGGTTCACTACCAGCTTCATTTCGCCAGTTCGTGATGTACTTCAACATGCACGGGACTGTCTGTACCTACCAGGAGCTACATAGGATGTTGCTCACGGCAGAATAGGACCTTAAGAAGGGAGTACCGACTCGCCCTCCTAGAACTACTTCTCTTTTGGCTTCTTCCCAAGGATGGTCCAAGGGAAAGAAGAAGAAAGGGAAGAAGAAGAAGGCTTTCGGTCCTCAACAACAGGCGAAAATTGCTAAGCCCAAGATGGCTTCTGAAGAAAAATGCCACCACTGCGGCAAAGTCAGGCATTGGAAAAGGAACTGTCCTGATTATATCGCCCAGCTGAGGAGAGACAGAGCATCTACATCAGGTACTTTTATTTTTCCAGTTATTGATTTATCTTTGGCTTGTGAAGCCGTTACATCCAACTGGATTTTGGATTCTGCTTGTCCCATTCACATTTGCAATTCGTTGCAGGTGCTGAAGGAAAGTAGGAGGCTGAAGCCCGGGGAGATGCAGTTGCTGTTCGGGAGTGGAGACTCTTAGGATGCAGTTGCAGTGGGAGTATGCGAGATCTCATTGCCGAATGGGACACTTTTGTTAAATGAATGCCATTTTGTACCTGGATGAGTAGCTAATATTATATCACTTTTTGTATTGGATACAGAAGGCTTTTGTATTAATATTAAGAACAGTTCTTTATATTTATATGATAGTAATAATATTCAGATCCTTTGTTGTCCAAACCAGCATGGTCATTATACATTGCAAACTTCAAAAGATATATTAAATACTGGAGTTAATAAACGTAGTTTACCTGTAATTAATAATACTGAACTTTGGCATATGAGACTTGGTCACATTGGCGTTAAACGCCTTACCCAATTGGTTAGGAATGGTTTGATACCAGATCTTACCATTGAATCCTATCCAACTTGTGAATCCTATATTCAGGGTAAGATGACCAAAGCCCCATTTTCTGGTGTTTGACACCGCGCCACTAACTTACTGGAACTCATAAATTCTGATGTATGTGGTCCACTAAGTCAAACTGCTCACAGTGGTTATTCGTACTTCGTTACCTTTACCGATGATCTGTCACGGTACGGTTATGTCTATTTGATGAGACATAAATCGGAAACCTTTGAAAAGTTCAAAGAGTTCCGAAATGAAGTAGAAAAACAAACTGGTAAATATATTAAATGCCTTCGATCAGATCGAGACGGCGAATATATGAGTGGTGAGTTCATGGATTATATGAAGGAGAATGGGATTCTCGCTCAATATACTCCTCCGGGTACTCCACGGCACAATGGAGTGTCTGAGAGGAGAAATCGGACTTTATTGGATATGATCCGATCAATGTTGAGTTTCACAGATTTGCCATATTATTTATGGGCTACTCTCTCTTAATAGCCGCACATCTTTTGAACAAGATTCCTTCAAAAGTTGTTCTTACGACTCCGTATCAGATATGGTTCGATAGGAGACCAAATCTTAATTATATTAAGGTTTGGGGTTGTCCTGCCTATGTCAGGGTGACTCAGCAAGATAAGCTTTCACCTCGAGGGCAAAAGTTTAGCTTTGTCGGATATCCTTCGAATACGAGGGGATATCTGTTCTATGTTACCGAGCATCGAAATGTGTTCGTAGCTCGCTTCGCAAAATTTCAAGAAGTAGAATTTTTGTCAGAAGGTGGTAATCATAGACAGGTTGAGCTTGATGAAGTCCAACCTGAAAACAACGAACCAACGGAGGAACCTGAAGTTCAAGTAGATGAAGGACCTTCAACACACACACTCCGTAGGTCGGAAAGGGTATCTAGACCTCCTGAACGCATGTATTTGATACAAGAAAAGAGTCTGGATGTTCTCTTAGTTGAAGAGACAGATCCTTTCACCTATAGAGAATCGATGTTGGAAATCGACTCCGTGAAATGGTAAAGTGCCATGAAATCCGAGATATACTCAATGCATGAGAATCAAGTTTGGGACTTGGTTCCACTTCCCGAAGGAATTGTTCATATCGGTGGTAAATGGGTTTACAAGAGGAAGCGCGGGCTTGATGGTAAGGTTTAAACTTACAAGGCCTAACTGGTAGCAAAAGGTTACACGCAGAGACCTGGCGTCGACTACGATGAAACTTTTTCACCAGTTGCAATGCTTAAGTCTATCCGGATTTTGCTTTCTATAGCTGCGTATCATGACTACGAGATTTGGAAAATGGATGTCAAAACGGCTTTTCTAAATGGATTTCTTGATGAAGAAATCTATATGGAACAGCCGAAAGGTTTTGCGTCCAGCGAAAACTCGGGTATGGTATGTAAGCTTAAGAAGTCCATTTATGGACTTAAACAAGCTTCACGAAGTTGGAATCTTCGATTCGACGAGATTATTAGATCGTCTGGTTTTCTCAAGAATTCAGAAGAATCCTGTGTGTATCAGAAGGCCAGTGGGAGCATGGTCGTATTTTTAGTCCTATATGTTGATGACATCCTAATCATTGGGAATGATTTAGGTATATTACAAAGCGTTAAAGCGTACCTCTGTAAGAATTTCTCCATGAAGGACCTGGGAGAAGCTTCCTATGTTTTAGGGATAAAACTCTATAGAGATAGACAAAGGAGGCCGATTGGGTTGTCCCAATCAACGTACATAGATAAGATCTTGGAACGGTATAGTTTTGGTAACTGTAAGACAGCAAACATACCGTTCAGACATGGGATTCATCTTTCAAAGAAGATGTCTCCACAAACAGAAGATGAGAAGGTTAGAATGTCTAACCAACCTTATGCTTCGTGTTTGGGTAGCATAATGTATGTAATGTTATGTACGAGGCCTGATATCAGTTTCGCTGTTAGCGTAACTAGTCGATATCAGTCCAATCCAGATAATGACCATTGGATGGCCATTAAACATATCCTAAAGTATCTTAAAGGTACTAAGGATAAGTTGATTATTTATGGAGGAAACGAGCTGCAGGTTAATGGGTATACAGACTCCGATTTTCAAACGGATCCCGATGATAGAAAGTCTACATCTGGATTTGTCTTTACCCTTAACAGAGGTGCAGTTTGTTGGAAGAGTTCCAAACAGGGATCGACAGCTGATTCCACCACTGAGGCAGAATATATTGCAGCTTCTGAAGCTGCAAAAGAGGCTGTGTGGATAAAGAACTTTATCACATAATTGGGAGTTGTCCCAAGTATCGAGAATGCGATTCCGTTATACTGTGATAATACTGGAGCCATTGCGCAAGCAAAGGAACCGAGGGCGCATCAGAATTCGAAGCATGTGGAACGCAAGTACCACATCATTCGAGAGATCGTGTCGCGAGGGGATATTGTCGTGTGCAAGGTACTGACGAAGGCCATACCTCCGATGTTGTTTGATAAACACGTGGAGTCGATGGGTATTAGATACAATCGATATTGGCACTAGAGCAAGTGGGAGATTTTGTTGGGGTTGGTGCTCAGAGCACCAATTCCCGGTTGTATTTCTTATGAATACTTCTGTAAAACATTATTATTATGAATAATATATGCAGTTTCTATAATATAATCTATCTTAATGAATGGTAAAGACGTAATTGTTGAGTTTCAATCAAGTCCCAAGATCATAAATCATGCATAAAAACGAGTGAATACACATCAAAGGAGGTGCAGAATAAACTCACATTGAACGGGTTTTGATGAAATGAAGAACAAGTTGCGTTTTTGCCTCCCTCCAAGCTCGGCAATAGCTTCCTCATGCAGTGGACTGCTCGGTTGGGGGCTGTTTTGAGGCTCCAATAATCGGCCATGAAAGACTCCATGGAAGCTCAAAGCTTCAAGCTTTCCAAGCTCACAAATTCGTTTCCCTATCACCATAATATAACCCATGTGTGTGCTAGCACTACTCTTCTTCATTTGCTTCTCAAAATTTCGGTCAAACCAGAAATTTTTGGAGAAGAAATCGGCAGTGAAGCCGTGAATGAGAGGGAGAAGAAAAGAGAGGGAAAAGAAGAAGACCGTAAGTCTTGCATGTGAGAGAGAGAAGATAAAGCTTTAATATATATGTTTATTATATTTACCAAGTAAATTAAATAAAACATATATATTACTTTAATTCAAAAGTCAAAAAGTAAAAAGCAAATGTTGCTTTTTCAACTTCTACATCAATCACTCAAATCAAGTGACAACATGTCATATCACTCAAAGTGACATTTGATTTGACGCTTGATGTGACTAGCGATTTGACGCACGATTTGACTTGCGTGCCGCACTCGAATTCGAAATGCGAATGCGCTCGCAAATAATCCCGGGCTCGGGTTCGCTAATTCCAAATTAATGAATTTTCCGTCGCGTCGTAATTAAATGATTACGCCTAGCGAAATCACTATTCACGTCGCTAACGAATTAATTCTAAATTAATTCGTTCGCCCGAATTAAAATCTAATTTTAATTCCGCGTCGAATTCAATTTCTAATAATATATCAAATATTATTTTATCGATTAATTCCAAATTAATCGTTCTCTCTCTTTAATTAATATTTTATCCCAGATAAAATATCTCCGCAATTAATCCCAGATTAATTTTCTCTCTCTTCTAATTAATCCTAGATTAATTAAGTGCGAGTTATACATCATCGGTGAATCTTCAAGAAGCGACCCATGAGATCTCCGGATATGTTGGCAGTAAATACGGTCGTCGGATTATCCAAACACGTAAGTACCTCGTACTACGTTTATACCGATTTACAAGACAAGGTTGGCTTCTAGCAAAGCGCCATGCCTACCCAATTCTCCAGAAATATTCTTACAGGAATATATAGATCTGTATCAAGCGTAGTATACCGTAGTATTATGTATATCGGCCCAGTATCGGATAGTCACGTGCTAGGGCTGGGGCTGGATAAGTGTATGCCCCGTCCGAAGCACATGTCGAATGTCTGGTAACTAGTCTCTATAATCGGATATGCATGACCTAGTCATAACATCCCGATGGTTGCGCAACACTTAAGAGCATTAATACCGTATCCTGCGTGACATCATCTCCAATGTGACTGAAGTGATACTTCCGTCTTGACATCACACCCAATACACTACGACTCTCTGATAAACCCAGAAGTGGTGTACGCAGAACCGGTTAAAGCCCTGTACCACCAAGACCAAAGTCTATCGATTATCGCAAGTATTAGCGATGCAAGTCTCAGGTTAAGACTATACACACCTACCTTGATTTTGGCCTCCCATAGACACATAGTCATAATACCAATGGGATTCCGAGGGGTCTATCCAGAGCGAAGCTGTTTCCCGTACCATCGGTGAAACACAACCTCCTATCGCACTTGCATAAGTATCCAATACTTATATATATGAGAACTATGCCGTTGTGCCCTCACAACGCACACAAGTGCAATACTAGCCTATTCCGCATTATCGATGTCCTGTCTCGATAATCCTCCGGCTAGGGATATTTAATGATTAATCCTTCGTGGACTGATACTGTCTCATATCATCTCAATCCAGGAACTAATCATATGGACCTCTCTTCATTTATACATCTATGGTGATCTAATCACAAATGATGAGAGTGCAATTTCCTTGTCACATAGTTAATTTTTACAACAACACCGTGATCTGTACAAATAGTGACGCTATGGGTCATATTATCCAACAGTAATGACCTTAGAATGATTAGTCATGGAACAGTTGCAAAAGCTTCGCAACTGACATTGAGTAGTATCATGACGTTGTCATTCTCAGATAGTTCCAGGTCAAGGTTTACACTACTTGGTCAGTATAGTAAACCCGTTGAGACCAGTACATGTCGTATACTGGAATATATGATTCCAATGGTTTCTCAATGAACCATTAGTCTTGGAGACTAGTATAGACGTGTAGGTGTTTATAGCGGATAAACACTGAACGACTCACCGAAGATTCTTAATGGATGGTACACCAGCGTCAATAAGAATCTTCTCGGGTTGAGTAGAACTTGTGATTCTTAGACTTGAGATGCCATTTTGGGCACATGAGACATCTTCTACACTTAGATGGCAGTCACGTCACCAATCTATTTAGATCAGACCTCCGTCTGTTCGTTAGGTGTAGACAGATCCTCAGGGTGTCCTATGTGTATCAAGATAGGATCCGTCAGTTCTGTGTATCAGAGCATAGGTAGTCCATATGATTAGAAATCAGATAAAACCATGGGCCCGTGGTAAAGTTTAGAAGCTAGTTCTAAACATTCTTTTAGAGATTGCTAATGAAATAGTCGACTGGATAATCCCATAGAGATTTGACGTTTACATCTGTATCTCTGGGATTTATCCGGATACCTGTGACGGAGGAATTATACATTTGCCATGACCTCGACCTGTATGGTTCATCGAGATTATCTGTGATCGTCATAATCTACGGGTGGATAGATTATGGACACGAAATTTGATTTCGTGACGGATATACCTGAATCTAGAGAGTCTCAATAATGAAACATACTCGTAGAGCACTAGAGCAACATTAATAAATAATATTGATTATTTATAAATTCGTTTAAAGGTTAAACGCAAGATACGTGCAAAAGGGACTAGATAGTCATTTGCCTAATTATTGTGTATTTGCATTTAATACTTGATTAATTTAAATACACATTAATTAATAGTCAAAATGAGTTATTTGACTTATATCCTAAATGAATATATGTTTTTAATATTTAATGTAAATATTATACATATATTTAATATATTTGTATTTGATTAATTAATTGATTATTTAATTGTTAAATGATTAAATTAATTAAAATATAAATATCTTACATTAGGATATTTGATGTAAATGATATTAGTTGCCTTTGTTGACTTAATTAAAATATCTAATAAAGTTATTTTTTAGATATTTAACCAAGTTGACTAAATGAAATGTTAAAATGAAATTGAAATTAATTTTGTTGTATATGCTTGTGAAATTCGGCCATAGGGTTTTTTGTGCACAAGTATATATTGTTTTCATTTCATTTTCATTTAGATAACCTAATACACTTTACAAGAAACTCCATTAAAGAAAACAAAGAAAGCAAGTGAGGAAGAAAAGAAGAAACCAAAGAAAAGCTTGGATTTTGTAAGTTTTTCAAACTTACTATTAGAAAGGAAATTGTTCCTTAAGATCTAGGCAACATCTTGTGATGTTCTTAAGTTATTCTTTTCTTTATTTCTTGTGTTTTTGATGATGGAAATTTTGTTGAAAGTGTTGAGCATGTATGATGAAGAAAGCTTGTGACTATTGTAGTTATAACTATTCTTTTAAGGTTTTGGAAACCATGTTGCTAATCTAGAGTTATTGATCCACTCTTAAATGACCTAGATTTGATCTTGAGTTATTTCATTGTGTTGAGACTTGGATTGGATGGAAGAATGATGATTAAAGTAATTGATTTAAACTATTTGGTCTAATTTGTTCATTTTGAAGAATTTGAAAAATTAGGGTTTAAGACCAATTCCAAATTTGGGGCTTTTCATATATGTTGTGTATTTGGATGTGTATATGATGAATATAAAGTTTCATGTTTATTGGATTACATCTTGATGTGTTTTGAAGCATGAAATGACAAAGTGCACAAATGGCACCCCTTTGGAGGCTCTCGGCCAAGAACTTGAAATTTGGGGATTTTGGTTGCTTTGGTGTTTTGATGTTTTGAACATGCTAAGTTCATCTTAGAAATGATTTAGAATCATTCAAAATTGATTTGATCAATTTCGGACTAAAATGGACAAAAATACCAAGTAAGGGTAATTTGGTAAATTCACCTAAATATGATTTATTGAATTTTCTTTCATAATTTGATTATTGGAATATTACATAAATATGTTTATTTAATTAATCCGAAAAATTTTTGAAATCGGAAAATACGATTTTCCACCGCTTCCGCTGCGTTACCGGATTTAGCCCCTAAAAACCCCTACAAAGTATACTGATTGTCGTAAGTATTAGCGATGCAAGTCTCAGGTTAAGACCAAATACACCTACCCTGATTCGGATTCCCATAGACACATAGTCATACTACCAATGGGATTCCGAGGGGTCTATCTATAGCGAAGTTGTTTCCGTACCATCGGTAAACAGAACCTCCTATTACACTTGCATAAGTATCCAATACTTAAATATATGAGAACTATGCTGTTATGCTCCCACAACGCGCATAAGTGCAATACTAGTCTATTCCGCATTATCGATGTCCAGTCTCGATAATACTACGACTAGGGATATTTAATGATTAAACCTTAGTGGATTAATATTGTCTCATATCTTATTAATCCGGTACTAATCATATGGACTTCTATCATTTATATATCTCGGTAATCCAATTACAAATGATAAAAAAGTAATTTCCTTTTTCACACAGTTAATTTGTACAACAACACCATGTTCTGTACAAATAGTGATGCTATGGGTCATAATTGTCCAACAATCTCCCACTTGGCCTATAGCCAATCACTCAAATGTCCTACACTTGAACTATGTACGGGTCGCTCAAACTTCTGCTGAGCAACATCTTTCGTCAGTGGATTTGCAAGGTTATCATCTGATTCTATTTATTCGATCATCACATCGCCATGTTGTATGATCCGAACGAATCAGATGAATTAGTCGAAGTACATACTTGGATCATTGATGAGACCGTGGTTCCTTAGCCTA
The DNA here is from genome assembly GCA_019454045.1 of Zanthoxylum bungeanum. NCBI lineage: Eukaryota > Viridiplantae > Streptophyta > Magnoliopsida > Sapindales > Rutaceae > Zanthoxylum > Zanthoxylum bungeanum. The sequence goes on from SKCR01032857.1 coordinate 36,650, forward strand.
TACTATAGCCTAGCTCAGCTACTAACAAAACTAGTCATAATCTAATTAGGAATTTTATAGATCCAAAATTGCTTCTTTTGCTGCCTCAATTGCATCAATATTCTGCTTTTGTTGTTTATTCGGCAACAATATCTTTCTTGGAAGATTTCCAGATCACTGTTCCATCTATTCAAACTATATAGTACCCCTATTACGACCTATAGTCGTTTTTATCGGTTAGGAAACTTGCAAAGGTGAACCCAGTCACTTCAAGTTCTCCTTCTCCATAGCTTAAGAATGCATCATTAGTTCATCTAAGATACTTAAGGATGTTCTTAACATCAATCCAGTGACCATCACCTGGATCGGCCCGTTTGTGACTCTAAATGCTCAAAGCATATGAGACACCAGGTCACGTACATTTCAAAATGTACGAGTTCTCGGAGAGTGCCAACAACTTTTAGATCTATCACAATGGATCCTTATTCCTAGAATAAAGGTTGCATCTCCCAAGTATTCCATGGAGAATTTTAATGAAAGCCAAGCTTTCACTGATTGTATTATGGGAATGTTATTTCCAAGAAATGATGTCATCATTATATTGGACAATCATTTTCAGTGCGCTCCCACTAACCTTCTTATATACACAAGAATTATCTTCGTTTTGAATTAAATCATTTACCATTATGATCTTATCAAAACGTTAGTTCCAAGAACGCAATTCTTGCTTCAATCCATAAATGGATTGAATTAACTTGCAAACCTTGTTTGCTTGTTTTGGTACGAAAAAACCGTTAGGATGTTTATAAACATCCTCCAAAAGGTTTCCGTTAAAGGAAAGCGGTTTTGATGTTCAGCTGTCATATTTCATAAATGAAACATGCAACATTAGCAAACATTATCTGAATGGATTTAATCATGGCAACGAGTAAAAGGTTTCATCGTAATCGACACAATGTTGATAACGATACCTTTTTTGCAACAAGCCTAGCTTTGTACGTTTGTATGTTGCCATCCATGTTGGTCTTCCTTGAAGACTCATTTAGTACCAATAGGCACAATGCCTTATGGTACATCAACCAGTGTCTAAACTTGGTTGGTATACATGGAATCCATTTCGGACTTCATGGCACTTTGCCATAATATGGAGTCGATACCTTGTATCACTTCCTCATACATAGCCGGTTCGTCTTCCTCAATAAGATTGAAATCTTCATGAGGTGAGATCAGAAACACATACCTCCTAGGTTGTTTTCTGACTCCCTCCGACTTATGCGGTTCTTGTGTATTCGAAGATTATTGGTACAGTTTCATCCCTAATGAATTGTTCATGTTCCGTTAAGGATTATGTGACAGGAACAGTATCACTCCGATTTTCATCGAGTTTTACTTTCTTCCCACTTACCACTACATATAGGAATTCCTCTTAGGAATACCGCATAGAGAGCAACAATTACATTGTTCTCTTGTGAGTTGTATAAGTACTATACTTTGGTTTCCCTATGACAACCTACAAATTAGGAACTTATCCGATTTGGGTTCTAGTTTGGTATCATCCAAACGTATGCCTAACATTCCCAAATCTTCAGGAATGAGAAATCTATTTTCTTTCCTGTTCATATCTAATATGAAATCTGTCTAACAGATTTTCATGGAACCTTATTTAAAATAAGTATTGCAATGTTTAATGTTTATCCCTTGAAGGAAATTGGTAGCTCAAAGCGACTCATCATTAACCTTATCATGTCCAACAAAATTTGATTTCTCCGTTTGGACACACCGCTCAATTGAGGTGTTCCGGGAGGAGTCCATTGTGAAAGAATACTATACTCTTTCCAGTAACTTAGAAACTTATTGCTCAAGTATTTTCCACTACGGTCCAACCGTAATGTCTTAATACTTTTGCCGATCTGTTTTTATACTTCGTGTCGAAACTCTTTCAATTACTCAAAAGTTTCTGACTTGTGTTTCATAAGATACACATAACCGCAACGCGATGCCACATCTGTAAAGGTTACAAAGTATTCATATCCACCTCTAGCCTAGCTAGACATGGGCCCACTTATGTCACTATGAACGAGGGCTAACAGATCGGTGGCACTTGCACTTTTACCAAGTAAAAGGTGTTTTAGGCACTTTGCCTAATAAACTAGATTCGTAGACATCATTTGAATTAGAATCAAATATGTCATAGTATCCACTCTTCGAAAGTGTGGATATACGAGTCTTGTTAATGTGTCCTAGACAACAATGCCACAAATAAGTCTCAACTGATTAATTCAGTTTGAGCTATTTGTTTGTCATGTTATATATTTGAGATTTTTTTTATATTCAAAATATAAATACTGTTATTCACATCCAATGTGTTTATCTCAATATCATCTTTATAAATAAAACACTTAGTGTTCTAGAATATAAAGGTATACCCGCAACGGGTTAAACTTAGATATAGAGATAATGTTTCTAGTCAAACTAGGTACATTTTAACAGTTTCCTAATTTAGGTACATGCCCAAAGGGCAGTTCCAAAACTTAGATTTCTACGGCCAAAACAGCGACTCTCGTCCCGTTTCCGACTAGCAGGTCGATCTCAACTGAAGTCAGTCTCCTGCTAATCAGCAGATTCTGCACACCAGTACATATTTATGTACCAGTTCTAGTATCAAAAATCCAATTTTGAAACCAGTAGTGAATATATTTATGACAAACATACTTGAAGCCGGAGCCTTGCCCCGCCTTCACTTCCTTCATGTCTGCCTTGTCCATACGGCAGTCACGCTTCAGTGACCCTGTTTGCCACATTTTAGGCAGACATCTTGGGATATGTCCTCTATCTTCCTAGAAGACTGTGACGATTTTGCCTTGCCCTTTTCTTCACACCCCCTGAAGCCATCGGCCAAGCCTTGGCCTTCTGGGATGTCGAAGTAAGATGCGTCTTGCGCTTCTTGCCATTTTGCAAACTCTGGCTCTGTCTCCTTGAGCATAGTCATTAACTCTCCAATAGTTTTCTATTGCAATTAGTACTTCTAAGATCTAAGAATAGATCTATGAAGATCCTTCAATTTCAATATCATACTATAAAGATCTAATCCTTAGTTCTGACGAAGAAATTAAGGAGTCTTTGCGGCAAGCATAACGGATTGAGCACTAAAGTTTTCATCACGATGAGTCTTCCAAAGCTCATGCTCTACTATTTGCTCAACTTCGGGCTTAGGCCCGAGAGGTTTCTCTATTAAATAGAGTAATTTCTCAACTCCCAGGACTATCCTGAGATTCGTTTCCCAATATGAAAATTAAAGCCGTAAAAGACATTTATCACCTAGGATTATGTCATTTGACGATAATCTTTCAATTATATTGATTGCTATAGTCCAACTATCCAATCAACGATTTTGAGTACTATTAAATATAATGATTACTATAGTCTAACTATATAATCAATTACAATTTGATTCGTTAAATTCAAATATATTGATTACTATAATCCAATTATATAATCAACTATAAATGAAGTAGTTTGAATACAGTCCAATTGTTCAATTAAAACAACAATTAAATAATGACGAAAAATGAAATGAGCGCGTATTGGCAAGTATCTAAACGAAATTACAAATTTAATACTTGCCTCCCACTATTTTTCGGCGAGCCTCTAATCCTCTGTGGAGTACTCGGGAAACCTAGTTTCCTAGTGGGCTAGGATCCCATTAAATAACACACAATCTTGATTTTGGCCAACAAATTGTATGAAACTTAATTAGGTAGATCTCTAAGATCAATTGGATCACATCCAATTCCTAGATCCAGTAGGTGGACATCCAAGTCCGAAATATATATCCGATATATGCCAATATATCTAATATATTGCCCAACATTTTCCTCTAAATCAACTAAGCCTTGACTTTGGCACAACAAGCTTAATAATTCTAGTTAAGCGTGACCCATTGACTTCGGAAAGTTTCGTAATCGATGTCGATGGACAAGAAGTGATCTTGACTTTGGCCAACAAATCACAACTTGGACAAGACATGCGATATGGAACAAAACCTTCATGATTCAAACACATCCGCGATGGACAATGGTCTTGACTTTGGCCAACAAACTAGTGACAATCTTGGATCTTGAGAATGAATCATTCAATGGAAGGAAAGCACTTAATATTTGTTGAGGGTTTTTCGCGTAATTGGCAACCAATTAATTATCTTTGATTAGGTCTCATCATACACCCTTAAGCATGCATTCTAAAAGCATAATAAGGAGCGGAAAAATTAATAATGATATGCGGATGGATATATAACACAATTTGTTCCTAGAACAAATCTCTCTATTTCCTCTCTGCCGCTAGCACTATTCATACTTCTACCCAATTACATAATACTTCTAAAGAAACCTCATTTACATTGAGGGGAATAGGTGAGAATAGAAATACAATGAGAAAAGACGTAATAGGCTAGACGCGCAGGTCCAATTAATAAATTCTAAATTTATTACAATAATTTCCAAAATTGCCATCACCCTTCTAATATCCATCTGATATACATTATTCATACATACATCCAAGTATTCACACATAGCATGTTATCAATCAATCTAATCCAATTAATTAATCTGTAATTGATGACCATCCAATGTTCAAATAACGATTTGATTTGCGCGAGTCCAACTCGTTTAAGAATAAATATTCAAAGTACGTATTCTTGAATTATATCGAACTATAAGCTTAATTCCAAATTAAATTATATTCAACACTAATTCATATTAATTCCAAATTAAATAATTACACTTTTAAAGTGTCTTTTAGACTTGGATTCCAAATTCAATCTTTATGGGTCTCAAAGGCCCAATTATTATCTGATACTATTCAATTAAAGTCCAATGGCTTTTAATTAATTTTTTTAGGCATGGGCTTTGGTAATTATGGGTCAAACCCAAGATGCCAATGCTCAATTAGGAATCACCCTATGCCAAAAATCAATTTAGGCCTATTAGGCCCAATTAAATTATTTAAAGGCCCAATTGTCATATTTGGACTTTATGGAAGTGGTTTTAGGCCCAATTGGATCCAACCAATTATCTTAAACCAAACTTGGCCCAACCAAGCCCATTAAGCCCAATTACAACAAATTAAATTAACTTATTATTCTAAATTACAAATTAATTCAATTCCAGTGTAATTACCATATTTAATTAATTAATCTAATGCTTCCAAAACACTAATTAATTCAATTAGTCATGTTTAATTCCCACATTCATGTCCAACACAAAATTGGGGCAAAATCAATTCTACAACATGCTTTAGGGTTCACGGCAATGGCATATAAAATATCATGCAAATTGATTTCAATCTAATTAAATCAACTTTTAACATACATCTCATGCCAACAACACATCCAATATGTTAAATTTCAAAAATTCACCATGAACCTATTCTAGGGTGCGTTCGGCCAAGCCTACAAATTGAGGAAAATTAATCCTATCAATTTTTCACAAAATTAAGGATGCACAAATCCAATTAGACATCATCCAAGCTCAACCAAACAATCAATTTGAAGAAATTATGTTCTAAACACAAAAAAACCCAAATAAAGTCCATAAACCCTAAAATTTCAAATCAAACTTAGGATGGCTCTAGATACCATTGTTAGTCTCCAAGACATGCCATAAGATCACTAAGCATGATTAAAGTGAGAATAATCAAAGAGAGTTGCGGAAAAACTTACTTTGATCGGATGGGTTTCAAGACTTTTTCCATGGATGTTGAAGCTTCCAAGCCTTCTTTAAGTGTTCCAACACTTGGGTGAGTTTCCCTATCACCTTGATTCACTCATTTAAGTGCTAGCTTGAACAAATTGAAAGAAAAAGTTTCCTCCAAGGAAGCATGAAGTTTCAGCCATGAGAGGGTTGGGAGAGAGAGAATAAGTTTTTGTGTTTTTGTATTTGTTTTCAAAAAATAATTACCAAAAGTCAAAAACAAAAAAGGTGTATATCCTTTTTCCAAAAAAGAAAATACAAAGTGTGTTGGACAAGTTTCTATAAAAGCTCCCAACTAAGGGTGGCAACGGGCCGGGCCCGGGCTTTGACAAGCCCGGCCAATAAAAAAAAAGCTCGGGCCCAGGAAAAGCCCGGCCCGACTCGGGCCCTGGCTTTTTTTGGGCCCGAATTTAAAAAAAAAAATTATAAATGTATAAATATAAAATACATTTACACTATATACAAAGACAATTTATAAATAAATCATAAGTTTCATTGATAAATTAACAATTTAAATGCTAAAAACAAATAAAAATGATACAAACATATTAAAATATATATTTATTTATTTATTTATTTATGTTTTTTTTTATTTTGGCCCGGGCCGGGCCGGGCCAAAATTGGAAAGCCCGGGCCCGGGCCAAAATTGGAAAGCCCGACCCGGGCCCGAGCCCGTGCCGGGCTTTCATTTTAAGGCCCGGCCCGGGCTTTTCCACACCGGGCCGGGCTTCGGGCTTTTCTGCCACCCCTACTCCCAACAACTTCCATAAAAAATAGTGACAAGTTTATGTAAGTTGGTGGGACCCACTTTAAATTCAAAATTCAAGTGGTTCACTCAACACATTTCGGGCTTGGTTTTGTTTATTCCGAATAAACGAATTTTTCGTCGCAACGTTATTAAATCTAATTTAATTAAATAATAATGCTTAGCAAAATTATTACGGAAATCGCTCGCGAATTAATTCTAAATTAATTCGTTCGCTTGAATTAAAATCCAATTTTAATTCCGTATTGAAATCTAATTTCAATTAATATATCTAATATATTATTTTAGCCCAATTAAATAAATTAAACAGTAAAATCTAATTTAACTGTTAAATTTATTTTACCGATTAATTCTAAATTAATCGCGTTCTGTAACATCCCGCCTTAGTAGCAATGTTAGCGGCAGGAAACAGACTAAACTCATCTACATAAGCCTCTGATTCTAGAAAAATTTCGGCATGATATAATCGTAACATCATGCAACCTGGCCTATAGCCAGCATCCATATACAACATAAACATAAAATCTCGGCCTCAGGCCGGAATCACCACATTAATGCAATCTAAGGGCCCAACTAAAATAATATGCAGACATAATACAATTGGGGCTCCGTGCCCGAAAATACGTATATGCACAAACTTTTCTAAAATAAACTCGTGCTCAGCACGTTACAACTTATACAAACTAAAACATAAGCTACTAGACTCTTTATTTCCCCCAAGACTTGGTGACTGGCTGACTGCAACGCTGCTATCCGGCTCCTCAAGCTCTAATGTCTGTGGTCGACCGATCAGGTCACCAACCTGCAAAACTCAAACACTGTTGTGGTGTGAGTCATAATGACTCAGTAAGTAACTATGATCATTCCTTGAGCGTCAAGCACATGCAAAGTCTGGGTCATGTTTCTGTATTAACCTGCGATGTCTATGTGATCATGCAAATATAAATTAAGTTTAATATCCATATTGATTCCAATCCATTTAACAATCATATTACTTTATCACTAATCCTCTATATCTGACTACACACATACTTTAAATCATGTTTCTTATTTACATCTTCAACATCAATAACAGACATCAAGTTTCTATTTTACTAACTATATATCGAAATCCATCACACTTCTGTTGCGCTACTCTGATTTTTCAACTCTTACCTTCTATACTCTATACTAATCCGGTTCAGGTATTTATTATAACTTTCTCTCTTTCATTACTTTGAAATATCATCAAATCGGTCACTCTAAAATAATATTCCCGTCAAACATTTAATCCACTATTACCAACCATGTATACATGCATATGTTATCATTTCATCATGTTCTAGCATTCTAAAAATATGTTCTTTCTAAGTAAGCATACAACTCATACAATTATCATTGATACATATACATTAAATAAGATCATGCTACCATGCATTCGTACTTTACAAAATGTTACTTCTATATGAACATTGCTACACACAAAGTTAACCATATATGCATTCTGATACAAACATGTCATCATGTATTAATGCCAACTATATGCTTCCAAATGATAACTAGAATGTATGATTTATATGCATAACTTGTGAACTATTTTCAACTTTAACATGTAATATAATTTAGAAGATACTTCTTGAAAACCTTTTCTGGAAAACTGTTTTCTGAAACTCTTTTCTGAAAATCTCTTTATAAAACTTATCTTTCTAAAATCATGCTTTGAATCTCTGGTTTCTAGAAACTATTTTTAAAATCTTGTTTCTAAAAACTGTTTACTGGGAGTCTGAAAACTGAAAACTCTTTCTAAAAATCTTTCTTTTTCTTGTACTTCTTTCTAAAACCGTCTTTCTAAGTTCTTTTCTGAAACTCTTTTCTGAAAACTGAAATCTGAAATCCTTTTTCTGAAAACCAAATCTCCGCCCGTAGGCGCATCTCCGCCCGAAGGCGCATCTCCGCCCGTAGGCGCATCTCCGCCCGTAGGTGCATCTACGCCCGTAGGCGCATCTCCGCCCAGGAATGTACCATCTGAGCGCTGAGGATCTAGGAGCGTCCCCCCAGTCCTCCACATGTGCACATGTGTCTAAATCCGTCAATTCCAATTAGTGTACAACTGGGATGGGTCAAATCCCAAATCCCAAATCCATATGATATCCGTCAATTCCAACTGAATCTCAAGTTACATACTGGGGTGAGTTTTTACCTCATGCCCCGAAAAACATAAAACCATAATCTGGATCTCAAAACTGTATAAACTTTTTCTAAAATACGATACTTTCAAAAGCATTTGATACTTTTCTTCAAAACACTTTAAATCTCAAAAAATCATTTTTAATTTCAACTTAATTTCTGAATGTAATAACACACAAATGCATATGCATTTATTATTTTATCATACATGTACATGCATTTATGCTACAAAATATCTTAGCAAACACTTTTCATACCAACTAACCAATTTCATAGCTATGCTTACACTCATTCTTATATCCATATACAGCTTTAATAGCTTACACTTGTTATTTTGCTATGTATACAAGTAGAATCAATTTTACGTATTTTATCAGGAACTAAATTTATATTTCACCCTTTTCAGTACCTTCCTTATACACAGTTCCACCCAGGCTTATGCCTGTGTATTTACTCATCTTTGCATACTTCAAAAGTATCAGAATCTATATCCATGCTTATTCACACACATTATGATTATACATACATGCTGTTAAATTACTTTGATGCACACTAACACACTAAGTTCATTTCCCAAATTCAATCTATACACACACACATATATAAATATATCCATGTTCATAGTGATTTAATATATAAGTTCAATACTAAATTTCCACTTCTTCTACGAATTTAAATTTCTAAACACATCATCAAGAATAGAAACCCATAGCTTCAACTATATTACATACACACATTCACGCATCCACCCCATTATCCAATCACAATCATACCACAATATTTATTTATGCACGAAACCTTACCCATCCTTAAACTAGATCTGCTGCCAATACCACTACCAATACTACTGTTTCAAGTATTACCATCTGTCAAATACATATATATAAGTATATACATTTTCAAAATTTCCTTTTACCACATAACAATATTTTCGATAACAGATCTATTTCGCAAGTACCTTTTTATCTTTACCATCCTAAGATTTTTCTCAAATATAGTCATTTTCCGAATTTAGATTTCATAAACCTTAATACTACCACTTCTACTGTTTCTACTGTCATTACTCCTGCTCACACAGTCACATTATGTTCATTGTATTTCCCATTACTACCACAATCTCACATCAGATTTTTCGTAAGCATATAAATACATGTATAATAATTGCTTTGCTTATTTAAAGTCCAATTAGTAATTTATTAATCTTGCATCCATTATTTCAGAAACCCCCCAAATCCTAGGGTTTATTGCCTAAACTTTCCCACTATCTCTTCAATTTCTAATTCAATTAATCTCTTTCAACTTCAAGGCTGAGAATCAGTTTAATTTGCTACAATACAAATTTCTTTATCATTCTAAATTCAAAAGCAAATTTGTTTATTCAAATCTAAAGGAACCCATAAACACCCAATTCAAAGAAATCATCACATAGAATACTTACGAATTTCGTCCATAACTGAAATCAGGAATTCAATTGATGAATCCCTCTTCCTCTACATCTTTCGGTCTTCTTCCTTTCTATTTCTGCCCCTGCTTTCGGTTCTACTTCCTCTTCTCACTTCTGTTTTTCTTTCTTCCTTCGGTCTATCACTGCTCTCGGTCATCCTCTCTTCCTCTCTTTATTCTCCGTCTGTCCTGCTCTCTTTCTCTCTGGATTTCTTTCTTTCTGTTTCTCGATTCTTCTCTCATCTTCCCTCTATTCTGTTTTATCAGCTCTTCATCTTTTATTTCTCTATTTTTCTCGTTGCTGGTACTGTGTGTGTGTGTTTAGTGAGCGTGTGTGTGTTCACATATAATATATGTATATAAGATAATATGTGTGTATTTAATTGTGTGGGTGTGAATTTTCCACGTGTGTGTGTGTTTGATTTACATGTGTGTTAAAACAAAAATATCTAAAATAATTTAATACAAAATGTTAAATTTCACTTTAATCCCTCAAATTTAATTATTAGAATTCCATTACTAATTTGTTGGAAAAAGTCCCCATTTTACAAAAAAAAATAATCCTCGCGTTCGGTCGCAACCTCACACGCGAAATTAAAATTTACACTAATATTCTAAAATAACCCGGGATGTTACACGTTCTCTCTTCTTGATGAATTTATTCCCAAATAAATTCTCGACGTAATTAATCTCAGATTAATTCTTTCTCATTTAATTAATCCCAGATTAATTTATTACCGTAATTAATCCCAGATTAATTTTCTCTCCCATAATTAATCCAAGATTAATTTTCTCTCACATAATTAATCCCAGATTAATTTTTCTGTTCGAGTCAAATCTCAACGGTGAATTTTCGGGAAGCGACCCAAGAGATCACTGGATATGTTGGCAGTAAATATAGTTATCGGACTATCCGAATACGTACATACCCAGTACCACGTCCTTACCGATTTACAAGACATGGTTGGCTTCTCGCAAAGCACCGTGCCTACCCAATTCTCCAGAAATATTCTGATAACGAATATGTAATCTTTGTCAGGCGTAGTATACGCAGTATTACGTATAACGATCCAGTATCAGATGTCACATGTTTGGCCTGGGGCTGGAATTGTGTCTGCCCCGTACGAAGCATATATCGGATCTCTGGTAACTAGTCTCTATAATCGGATAATCATGACCTTGTCATATTATCCCTATAACTCCAGCATACAAGAGTATCAGTTCCCTATCTTGCGTGATCATCATCTCCATATGACTGAAGTGATACTTCCATCTTGACATCACATCAAATACACTACGATTCTCAGTATACCCAGCAGAGGCGTACACAGACCCTGTTAAAGCCCCGGACGACCAAAACCAAAGTATACTGATTGTCGCAAGTATTAGCGATGCAAGTCTCAGGTTAAGACCAAATACACCTACCCTGATTCGGATTCCCATAGACACATAGTCATACTACCAATGGGATTCCGAGGGGTCTATCCAGAGCGAAGCTGTTTCCGTACCATCGGTAAACAGAACCTCATATTACACTTGCATAAGTATCCAATACTTAAATATATGAGAACTATGCCGTTATGCTCACACAACGCGCACAAGTGCAATACTAGTTTATTCTGCATTATCGATGTCCAGTCTCGATAATACTACGACTAGGGATATTTAATGATTAAACCTTAGTGGATTAATAATGTCTCATATCTTATTAATCAGGTACTAATCATATGGACTTTTATCATTTATATATCTCGGTAATCCAATTACAAATGATAAAAGAGCAATTTCCTTTGTCACACAGTTAATTTGTACAACAACATCATGTTCTATACAAATAGTGATGTTATGGGTCATAATTGTCCCACAAATGTGTCATCGTTAAATCTTTGGTACTCGAAGGCTTCGTCAGTGTCATTTGAAAAATATTTCATAAGGTATGCTGTTTTGATTTTCTGTTAATTGTCTCGCTTGATCTGTCATTCTTTGTATGGATGCCGCTTGACTTTGAAGGTTTTCTATTTGACTCTGAAACATTGCTTCCAACTTTTCGTCATGTTTCTTGAGCCAATCTTTGAGCATGTCAATCATCTGATCTTCCTCTGATGGTTCTGGTTCTTGATGAAGATCGTAGGAGGATAAAAGATAAGATGGAGAATAAGGTTCAGTGAAATATGCTGGTTCATTATACCATGAAGGATTCTGATAATTCTGCCACCTTGAATTGTAGAGGTATATGCATTGATCGCTCGGGTGGTTACCATCACATATCTCACATCTCCCCCAATATGTTCTGAAATGGTTGGGAAAATATTGTATTGATTGGTTCTGACATCCAGTGATAATTGGGCTGGACAACAGGCCTCAGAAAATCGGACTGTTGCTCCCTGATATGGGGTGTATTTTCACCTCGTAAAGCTCATAATTCTTCCATCACCCAATAGTGATCCATTTCAACCACGTGAAATTAAATGAAGATATAAAAATTACAGATAAAAATAAAGAAAATTAGATACAAGTAAAATAGATAACTTCAAAATTAATAATGCAAGAAAAATAAGTCCCCGGCAACGGCGCTAAAAACTTTATCGGTGAAATCACACACGTAACGCAAGCGCACGTATCGCTCAAGTAGTATAAAAATATCGATCCCACGAGGACTTAATTTCTAGTGTTGTTATTAATTATTGATGCTAAATGTTAACAGGTATCTAATTGAGGTGAAAATGAAATGATGGTTTGATTGGTTGGTTGAATATGAATTTGCTAAATAAATAAATAAATAAAAATACTAAATACAACAAAGGAAATTAATAATAAAGAAAATAAACATATAGGGTTGTGATTACACACTATATTATTCTAATGATGAATTGATTCTCTTATATTTGTGTAATAAATTAGTTTGCTAACCTGGAACACAAAGATATGCAAAAACCTCTGTCAATGGTCAGATGCAAACACCCAGAATAACTCAATTAACTATATTCATATGTAAACCAATTTACCTGAATTCATTAAGATTAAGTTCCAATTGTTGCTACCCCTGCCCAACAGGTATATGTCTATCTTGTAAGGAAATCTACGTAAGGGACATCTACCCTACGGTGAGATCGTGAACTATTGACTCTAAGGCTGAAACCTAAAATCTCTTTTCCAAATTCATTTTAAGTTTACCACATCCATCTTATTAGTGATCAGACAACATTTTCCAAATTCATTTTAAGTTTACCACATCCATCTTATTAGTGATCAGGCAACAAGAAGCATTAAGCTTAAGATTCAATAAACAAACTAAAGCATTAAACATAATATAATTAAATCAATTATTAAGCATGTGAATATTGTGTTTCATCACTTTCCTAGAATAAAATAAAATGTTTGGGGTTAGGGGATCCACTTTTACTATTTCTAATTTAGAAATCTCTCTTATTATAATATACAAATTTGCATGTCATTACCAACCGACCATATAGGCGGTATCCTGATTTAGTCATGTTATAATTAATTCCAACTGACCATAAATGCGATATCCAATTTAGTCAGATTAAAATCAATTTAATTAAGTTCAACCGACCATAAAGGCGGTATCCAATTAAGTTAGGTTTTAAGATAATTTATATATTATAATTAAGAGAGATTAATTTAAATTATAATAATAAAAGCTTCACCCTTCCCGCAACAGAAAATTAACTAATAAACATAAATTAGAAGTAAATAAAATACTACTACTATTAAAAATAAAAATACATAATTTAAATTACAAAAACTTAAACAAACAAGATACAGTCCTTAATCCCCTATTAGGAACCTCAGGAAAGTATGAAAATTCTAAATGAAATCAAATTGAATTTATAGGTAAATTTTCGGGCTGAGAGTCGCGACGCGTGGAACATTGCGCGTCGCGACGCACCATAGATTTGTGCCACATGTACGTAGCATCCTGAGATGTTGACACGTGTACGCATTTTCGTCGACAGCTGAATTATTGGCTTGGCGTCGCGACGCGTGAAGTTGTGCGCGTCGCGACGCTGACGTCAGCAATGACGCGTGTTGGCAGAGAGAATTATTGTGCTGACGTCATACTGACATCATGATGACGAGATGCTGACGTGGCGCTGATGAGTGTAGGCCCGTTGGGATGATGACAAGTGTCTGATGCATGTTAGCAGGTTCGTTGTGATGTTGACACATGTCTAGCGCATGTTAGCAGTCGCGACGCAGATGGTTTTCACGTCGCGATGCGCGAATGACAATTATGCCATTTTTGTCTGTTTTTCGCTATTTTAGCCCCAAGTTGATCTCATTCAATCTCAAATCTTTATTTATCTGCAAAATAACACAAAACACATAAAAATATTCATAAAACTCGAGAAACTATACTAAATATTATGTTAAAGGGGAGAGAAATAGTGATATATTTTCCGCTCATCAATTTCATTTAAATATTTTAATTTAATTAATTTAAATATTAACTTATAATTTTACAATTTCTTATTTAAATGTGTCTTTAACTTTTAATTTTAACAGAGAATTTTGAATTAAAAAAATCAATTGCGTTTAACACTCAAGTGTGTGTGAGTGGTTCTTTGACTCTTAACTTAACCATTATCAAAACTAATCAAATGAGATTGATGTCCTTTGTGGCATTCAAGCAATTAGGGTTTTTGTGAGGCTCTATTTTTCATGGGTTTCTAATCTATAAACCTGTGTTTGGCAATTCTTGGCTTGAGATTCTAATCTCATGTTGGGTTTTGCAAGCTTTGTACTTATAAGATTTGCATAAGCAACAACAGTAGAAACAAAGACTGGTAGAAAGATCGTATTATACTCAAACACCAGTACTAGTACTCTCTAGGGATGTCAATTTCGCCCACAAACCCGCAAAAACCACCCGCAATGGGTAAGATTTGGTAAATATTTAAGCGGGTTTGATGCAGATTTGATAATTTAAAACAAAACCCGCTACGGGTTTGATAATTAAGCAAAACCAGCGGATACCCATTGCGGGTATCCGCTACCCGCAAGTTTAATTCTTTTTTTGTTTTATATATTTAGGACAAAAAAATCTCTCATATTAAAGGACTCACTAACTTAAAATTTTTGAATTGCTCTCTTAATATTTTTGAATTGATTTTGGTCATGATTCAATAATTTGATGATATGAATTTAACATAATGAACGATATTCAACTAGTGGTTCATGGATATAATTGTGATAATATGAATTTGACATTATGTTATAAATATTTTAAACTTTTATTTATGTGTCATAATTTACAAACTGTCAAATACATATTTTTTTATATGTTGTAAAAAAGTATCATTGTTTAATTAAAAAGATTGTATTAGTAAGAGAGTAAGCGAATTCAATATTTTAAAAACCCGCAAAAAATCCGCTGGATACCAATGCGGGTTTGGTAATTTATTTTTATATGCGGGTGCGGGTTTGATAATGAAAATTAAAACCCACAACGGGTATGATGCGGGATTGATAATTTATTTACATATGCAGGTGCATGTTTGATAATGACAAACGCGCAACAAACCCTCCCCATTGACATCCCTAGTACTCTCTGATGTAAGCCCCGAAAATAAAGGTGCTACACTAATTGTAGTAATCAGAACAAGGGCATTCTTTCTTGCAAGCAGTTATAACCTAAAGACAACACTAAACTCAAACATAACTATGTTTGGTAACAGCCATACTGGAAATACAAGCTACAAGAAAAAGATTACTACAAGTACAAACATATACCATGATTAATTACTATACTTGTAATTTCGAAGAAACTGTCATCGATCGATGCTGCATTGAAATGAAATGCAGCAGTATCAAACGCCTACGCCTGGAACACCAGGATTAAAAAACTCACCAAAACTCCACAATCCGGGATACCATATTGAATATCCTAGCCATATAACAAAAGCACAAATAATCAATCACAAACAACCAGAAACCCAAAACAATAAAACAATATATTATCCGGAACTTTAAAATATAACAATATAATTAAAATTGAAAAAAAAAAAGACAAAATCCAAAGAGGTATCTTAAATCTCAAACAAAAGGCCCACATCCGAGACTCAAAACAAAAAAATAATAATAATAATAATAATAATAAAAGTATCTTAGTGAGAGTACCAGAAGAAAACATCCTAAATCCATACAATCTATCATTAAAACAAAAACGACCTCTTATAAAATTAGTCGATGCTCTGCATAATATCCTCAGGAGTGAACTTAGTTCCCTTCTCCTTATCAGCTACGGCACGTCCATTGGCCTTGCGGTCGAGCAACGATTTCCTGTCCTTGTCGAGACGGAGCTTGGTTATCAGAACCTTTGATGGGTCGACGCCGACATTCACAGTGTTTCCGTTAACCTTCTCGCGAGTGATGCGCTCGATGTGAATGACCCACTTGCGGCGGTACACTTGGACGACTTTGCCCTCGCGTCCCTTGTAGGTGCCGCGAACAACTTGGACCTCGTCTTCCTTGCGCACAGGCATTGATCGTACGTTGTACTTCTGGCGGAGGTCGGTGGAAAGCGGCGCACTCATCAAGATCCGGCGCACACTGGAAGGCGCGGTGAAGTGCGCCTTCCGGTTCTTGCGGCGGGATGAGGAGACTCGGGGGTTGTACTTCATGGTTTGAAGTCGAGGCTCGCTGCTAGGGTTTTGCGAGAGAGGTTTGTCAGGCTCTATATAAAGGTGCTTTTTGTTAAATGACGCCGTATAGAAAGGCTGGAAAAATTAGGTTTTTGTAACTTTGTTAGATAGCTTCGCTGGGCTGGGCTGGGCAGGGCATAGTTTTGTGAAAATAGAATGAACTAATGGGCTTTTGGACCTTAACAAATTTTTTTACTCACACTTTCAAGACCGGATTTGATAATTACCTATGTGATCACTGAACTTTTTGCCCCCGGGGTGGCCTGCAGTAGACCCGGCCCAGAATCAAGAACCGAACCGAAACCGAACCAGTTGGAATCAGACGGTTCCGGTTCTGATTTCGAAACTGAAATCTTATTTGACCGGTTTGGTTACGGTTCTAACCCTAGCTAGGGTTCCAACCCCCAACGGCTACTAGACCGTTGGGGCCAGCCCAACGGCTTGGGCTGGGGCAGGAAGCCGCAACGGTAAAAAAAAAATTGGGGTTTCCCAAATTACCCATAATAATATTAATAAAACGGTTAGGTATCACAAAAATATTCTAAAAATATATAAATATGGGTCATTTTTCATTATTTCAACACACCAATTTCTCAATTCTCAATTCTCAATTCCTACCATTCTCTCATTCTCAATTCTCTCATCTACAATTACAATGCTCTCTTTCTCAATTCTCTAATTCTTTAAAATTTCTTAAATGACAAACTCATCTGAGAACACAATGTCAAATGTGTCAACCTAAGAGAGCGGCCCTAGTATCGGTTGACGGAGAAGAGAAGTTAAGTCTCGTTCCTCGGATGTTTTCAAAATTCATTTTCATTTAATCGATACTACAAATGAAGGTTCAAGAGCAGTATGCAACTATTGTGGGGTTTCTTACAAATTTACTGGTGGATACGGTAATATGATCAAGCACCTGGAAAGACATCATGCTGTTGAGCTTGGACTTGATACGACGCAAACTCAAATGGCCAGGTACGCATCATCTAGTAGAGGTACGAGTTCTTTAGATTTATTTAAATATTCTGATGCTAAAAATAGAGAAGAATTTGCTAAATTAACTTATATGACACATTTTTCTTTAAGTTTTGGTGAAAAAATTACTTTTACTAATTACGTTCAAAATGCTTTAAATCCTACTGCTTGTAGAATGACTCGAAATACAACAAAACGTCAAATTTTTAAATTATACAAAGATGGTAAAATTATTTTAAATGAAACATTTAGAGATATTAAAGGTTGTCTTTCTATTTGTTCTGATGTTTGGAGTGACCATTGGCGAACACACTCATACATGAGTGTGACTTGTTATTGGATTGATGCATCATGGAACATGCAAAAATGACTTATTGCATTTAGAGTTTTTGATGAACAACATACTGCACAAAATATTTATAGAATGATGAAAGTAATTTTTGATGAATATGATTTATTAGGTAAAATTTTAACAATTGAATTTGATAATGCATCTGCAAATACTGCATTAATCACTGATTTAATAGAAATATGCGAACCCCAATTTAGGGGGTCGATTTTTTCATGTTCGTTGCACATATCATGTCCTTAATTTATGTGTTCAAGATGGTTTGGAAAAATTATCACCTTTCATTAATCCTATTAAGAAAGCACTTAATTGTATTTGGTCATATTCTCAAGTTAGGAGAGAATGTGTCAAGTTTTGTAAATTAAATGGTATTAAACCGATAAAATTTTCACGAGATGTTCCAACACGTTGGAATTCAACTTATTTTCTTTTATGTCAAGCTTTGCAATACAAAGATGCAATATGTAGTTTTTTTTCACAACATGTTCAACATATCATCACATTTTTTCCTAGTCAATGGGAAATTTGTGATAAAATTTTAGAAATTTTAAAAGTTTTTAATGATGTTATAAATATTTTTAGCGGAGTTTATTATCCTACAACACATTTATTTATTCTTGAAAGTTTGAATATTATTGGTACTTTCGATGAGTATGTTGAAAGTCATGATCCTAATGATATTGTATTATTTGAAGCTATTAATGTTATGAAACGAAAATGGTTGCATTATTTTAGAGACATTCCTTTACTTTATCTTATTGCTGTTGTTTTTTTATCCTAGATTTAAATTAGAAGGGTTGAATAGTGTTTACAAGCTTACTATGGATTTTTAGGAATATTAGATGAAATTGATATTACAAGAATAATAGCTAAAATAAAAATTGATTTAATAGAGTTATTTATGATTATATTAGAAGATATAACTTGCAATCAGTAGGACAATCTAGTAGTAGCGAATCTGTAATGCAATCAAGACTTAGCGCATGTGATCGTTGGTTACTACAACGAAATAAAAAATATAGGGATAACACGACTAATAACCCGGAATTAGATAAATATTTATCTACAAATTTCGAGTTTTCAACTGAAAGTTTAGTTAGTGAAAATTTTCAAATTCTTGAATTGTGGAACCGACATCAAAATGTATATCTTGTATTATCAATTATTGCTAAAGATATATTGGCAGCATCTGTTTCCACCGTTGCGGTTGAGCAAGCCTTTAACATAAGAGGCAATATAGTGGAAGTCAGACGGTTTTCATTACATCCAAGCACTCTAGAAGCAACAACATGTGTGGATGATTAGACCCGAGCTGATCTGAGGTAACAAGAAGATGCCCCTAATGAATTTGAAGACTTGTTCGACAATGCATCTGCAAGTGCAAGTGGAACTGGAGCTAAAGGATCAACAGACACTGATAATGATGATTGATAATTAACGAATTGTAAAATTACAATGGGGAAATATCTTAAAAATATAATAGAACTACGTGAGCTTTGATTCCTCTCACCCGTGGAGGATATGTAGACAACTTAAGTTTTTAAAAATTTAAGTTCAAGCTCTTTAATTTAATAATTTTATTTTTAATTTTTTTAGATAAGAATTTTATTTGTAATTTAATGTAATTATGTAAGTTTATTATATAAATTCAAATTCATAATTTTAAATTAAATTATTTTTTCAATCTCAATTTTTTATTTTAAAAAAAAAAAGTAAAAAAAAAACCGAATGGAACCGAAACCGAATAGTTCTATTCCGATTTCGGTTCCGGTTCCATACTCGTTGAATCAGGAACCGTCCGGTTCGATTCTGGTTCGAAACCGAACCGGACCGCCGACCAGGTCTAGCCTGTAGCATGAGTTGTAACTGATCTGACATTTGAACCATCCTCCGGGCGCATTTATAAGGCTGTTTAGTGATGAAATTAGAGAATGATTTCTAATTTATTTAGTTCAATTTTTTATTTAGGTGTAAGTATCAGAATGATAGTTCCCACTATAATTTGTGAATAGAAAATGGGAATCTCAATCTCACATTCCAATTGAAGTCTTTAAACAAGATGTATGACGACTTCGTTTCCGGTCATCATAATTTTACAGGTGGATAAATTAGTGACACGTGAAATCGTTTTATGTGATAAATATACCCGAATCTATAAGTCCCAAATATGAAATGAGTAGTCCATAATTAATATGTTAATTATTACATCGAGTAAAAGAAAAATAATTAATAATTATACAATAATATAAAATATTCATGAAGTGGAAGCCGTAGGCTCTCCGACGCCCAAGTCAGTAATGTGGATGAGTAGAAAGTAAAGAGAAGCAAGGCTTGATATTACCTTAATCTCTGTCTGTTTGCCGTGAGGGCGGTGGGTTGGCGTTTCAATGGTGAAATGCTAAGGAAGCTCTTAATGTAGAATGTCCATGTCCAAGCCAAAACCTTTTCCTTTTATAAGCCCTTTGAGGTAGGCTCATTTATTCTTTTGCCCGTTGGATGCTCTGAAACGGTCAATTTAATTGAGCAGTTATGAGTTTAGACGTTTTCTGATCTGGTAGCTGTTGAGTCTACATGTTATTTTGGTCAAGTCATTTGTGGTTTGGGCTCGTGGGATCTATGGATCCAATATTAGTTTGGGCTTTATTAGAGGGTTTTGGGTTTTTCACCTTAGGGTTGGTCTGGTGGTGAGATGTCGATTTTGTTGGACAAAATGACCCATAGCGTCACTATTTGCACAGATCATTGTGTTGTTGTAGCAAATTAACTATGTGACAAGGAAATTGCACTCTCATCATTTGTGATTAGATCACCATAGATATATAAATGAAGAGAGGTCCCTATGATTAGTTCATGGACTGAGAATGATATAAGACAGTATCAGTCCCCGAAGGTTTAATCTTTAAATATCCCTAGCCGGAGTATTATTGAGACTGGACATCGATAATGCGGAATAGGCTAGTATTGCACTTGTGTGTGTTGTGAGGGCACAACGGCATAGTTCTCATATATATAAGTATCGGATATTTATGCAAGTGCGATAAGAGGTCGTGTTTCACCGATGGTACGGGAAACAGCTTCGCTCTGGATAGACCCATCGGAATCCCATTGGTATTATGACTATGTGTCTATGGGAGGCCGAAATCAAGGTAGGTGTGTATAGTCTTAACCTGAGACTTACATCGCTAATACTTGCGATAATCGGTAGACTTTGGTCTTGGTGGTACATGGCTTTAACCGGTTCTGCGTACACCACTTCTGGGTTTATCAGAGAGTCGTAGTGTATTGGGTGTGATGTCAAGACGGAAGTATCACTCCAGTCATAGTGGAGATGATGTCACGCAGGATACGGTATTAGTGCTCTTAAGTGCTGGCCGGCCATCGGGATATTATGACAAGGTCATGTATATCCGATTATAGAGACTAGTTACCAGACATCCGACATGTGCTTCGGACGGGGCAGACACTTATCCAGCCCCAGCCCTAGCACGTGACTATCCGATAATGGGCTGATATACGCAATACTACGGTATACTACGCTTGATACAGATCTATATATTCCTGTAAGAATATTTCTGGAGAATTGGGTAGGCATGGCGCTTTGCTAGAAGCCAACCTTGTCTTGTAAATCGGTATAAACGCAGTACGAGGTACTTACGTGTTCGAATAGTCCGACGACCGTATTTACTGCCAACAAATCCGGAGATCTCATGGGTCGCTTTCTGAAGATTCACCGATGACGTATGACTCGCACTATGATTAATCTGGGATTAATTAGTAAAGAGAGAAGATTAATTTCTAGAGAGAGAAAATTAATCTGGGATTAATTACAAAGATATTTTATCTCGGATAAAATATCGTTAAAGAGAGAACGATTAATTTGGAATTAATCGATAAAATAATATATTCGATATATTATGCGAAATTAGATTTCGACGCGTAATTAAAATTAGATTTTACTTCGGGCGAACGAATTAATTTAGAATTAATTCGTTAGCGACGTGAATAGTGATTTTGCTAGGCGTAATCGTTTAATTACGTCGCAACGGAAAATTCGTTAATTTGGAATTAGCGAAACCGAGCCCGAGCGTGTTTGCGAGCGCATTCGTATTTCGAATTCGAGTGCGGCACGCAAGTCACGTCAAGCGTCAAATCGCTAGTCACATCAATTGTCAAATCATTTGTCACTTTGAGTGATGTGACATGACATGTTGTCACTTTAATAAAGTGACTTGATGTGAATAGTGATAGTTGATTGAAAAAGCACTTTTGCCTTTTTGACTTTTGCTTTTTTGAAAAGTAAAATGAATTGTTTAATAGAAATAAAAGTGGTAAATGGCTTTAATTAATTTTTGGAAAATATAAAAAGCTTTTACACTTTCTCTCTCTCTCAACAATTACAGTATACGGTTTTGGCATTTGGGAGCCAAAACGTTTTTCTTCTTCCTCTCTTGGCTTGGAGCCATTTTCTTCTCTTCCATTTTTGGTTTGACCGAAAATCCAAGAAGAATAAGGAGTGCTAGCACACACATGGGTTATACATAGGTGATAGGGAAACGAATTTATGAGCTTGGATTTGTTTTTGGAGCTTGAAGCTTGGAGCTTCAATGGTGGTTCATCAATGGCCGGTCATGGAGGAGACATAAACCACCAAAACCGAGCAGCCCACAGTCACAGAAGCTCACTGCCGAGCTTAACAAGGAGGAAGAAACGCATCTTGTTCTTTGCATCAAATCCAATCATTGTGAGTATATGATTCCGCCCTTACTCCTTTGTGTATTCATGCGAATTTTGTGCTTGATTTCATGATTTTGGGACCTATATTAGAACTCAACAATGGTATCTAGAGCTATTATCAAGCATGAAAAAGTTAGGGTTAAAATTGGGTAAACTCGATTTAGGCATGATTTGGTTGAATTGTTTGATGAAGTATGCTTGAATGAGGTTGAATTGAAGTTGTGTATGATCAATTTCATGAAATTGGATTGGATTCAATTTTCCCTAAATTTTGGGCATGACAAATTGGGTAAAATCAATTGAAGCATGATTTGATTAAATTGATTGATTAAGTATGCTTAAATGTTGTTTAATTTAAGATTGATTGGATCAATTTGAAGAAATTATGTTTGGAACAAATTTCTCCAATTTTTTATGTTGGCATAAAGTGACAAATTTGGGTAAACTTGATTTTGAGCATATTTTGTGAAATTGGATGAATGAGAATGCTTAAAGTATGTTTAATTTAAGATTGATTGGATCAATTTGTTGAAATTGTGTTTGGAACAAATTTCCCCAATTTTTTATGTTGGCATAAAGTGACAAATTTGGGTAAACTTGATTTTGAGCATATTTTGTGAAATTGGATGAATGAGAATGCTTAAAGTATGTTTAATTTAAGATTGATTGGATCAATTTGTTGAAATTGTGTTTGGAACAAATTTCCCCAAATTGCTTATGTTGGCCGAAATTAAAGAACCCTAATATCTTGGTGAATTTTGTTTGTTTGATCATTGGATGACTTGAAACAAGTGGGTAATGTTGAATTGAAATTTGATTGGATTGAATTTTGATTTGGAACAATTTTCCTTTATAAAGTGGGTTGGCCGAATTCAATTGGACATGAAATTCATTGTGATTTTGTTTTTGATTCATTGGATGAGTTGAATTGATTTGGTAATTATGATTGTGGATTCAATTGGATTGAAACCGAATCGAATTGAAAAACCCCTAATTGCAGAACTTGAAAGCATGTAAATTGGGTTTGATTTTAATTGAATTGTGTTGGACACTATTTGGCCGTTAAAGTGCATGATTAATTAGGCTAATTGATGTTTTAGAAATGTTAATTGGGTAATTGATTGTGTATTACACTTAGGTTAATTAATTGTGAAATTTGGAATTTTATAAGTTAATTAATTTTGGCTTGATTTTGGAAATTGGGCTTGTTAGGTTGTAATTGGGCTTTTGGGCTTTGTTGTAACAAAGTTGAGTTTAGGCAAATTTGGTTGGATCCAATTGGGCCTAAAACCGCATCCATAAAGTCCAATTATGACTTAATGGACCTTAATTATTTAATTGGGCCTAATGGGCCAAAATTAATTTAAAGGCTTATGGGGTAACTCCCGGATTGGATTTTGGTTCTTTTGTTTTGACCCGAGTTGACCAAAAGTCCACGCCTTATAGAAATTAATTAAAAGCACATTGGACTTTAATTAAATAAACATTAGATGTTAATCGGGCTTTGAGACCCGTTGCGATTAAATTTGGAATTTAAGTCGTAAAGGTTCGTTAATAAAAGTGTAATATTTAATTTGGAATTAAATAGTGAATTAGAATTAAATGCGTATTAAATTGGATTTAATTATGTAGTTTAATTTAATTCAAGAATTCGTACTTTGAGTACTTATTCGCAAAACGAGTTTGACTCGAGCAAAAATCAAATCGTTGTTTGAACATTGGATGATCACTAATTATCAGATTAATTAATTGGATTTGATTGATTGATAACATGCTTGTATGAATACATGGTTGCGATGCATGAATAATGTATATCGGATGGATATTAGTCGGGTGGGATAATTTTGGAAATTGTAATAAATTTGATTTATTAATTGGACCTGCGTGTCCAGCCTTATCACCTCTATACTCTTTGTATTCTCTTCTCACCTATTCCCCTCAATGTAAATGAGGTTTCTTTAGAAGTGTAGTGTAACGGGTAGAAGTAAATACATGTGCTAGCTTTGGAGAGAGAAAATGAGAGATTTGATCTAGGATCAATGTAAAGTATCCATCTGCATATCATTATTATTTTATTTCATATGCGCTTTATTATGTGTTTAGAATGCATGTTTAAGGGTGTATGATGATGAGACCTTAATAAAGATAATAAATTGGTAGCCAATTTGCACGCGAAAAACCCTCGTTCAATATCAAGTGTTTTTCCTTCCATTGAGTGATTCTTACTCAAGATCCGAGATTGGCATTGGGTTGTTGGCCAAAGTCAAGCCCTTTGTCCGTCGAAGATGTGTTTGAATCACGAGAGCTTTGTTCCATATCGGTGTCTTGTCCAAGTTGTGGTTTGTTGGCCAAAGTCAAGACCACTTCTTGTCCATCGACATTGATTACGAAGCTTTCCATGGTCAATGGGTCACACTTGACTGGGATCACTAGGTTTGTTGTGCCAAAGCCAAGGCTTAGTTGATTCAGAGGAAAAAGGTTAGGTAATACATTGGATGTATTGGCATATATAAGATATATGTTTAGGATTTGGATATCCGCCTACTGGATCTAGGAATTGGATGGGATCCAATTGATCTTCGAGATCTACCTAGTTAATTATCATACAATTTGTTGGCCAAAGTCAAGATTGTGTGATATTTAACGGGATCCTAGCCCACTAGGAAACACGGTTTCCCGAGTACTCGACAGAGGGTTAGAGGCTCGCCGAAAAATAGTGGGAGGCAAGAATTGAATTTGCAATACTCGTTCAATTACTCGCCATACGCGCTCATTCAAATTATTTCGTCGTTAGATTAAATGTTAGTTGGACTAATATTTAAATTGTTGTTTTTATAAACAGTTGGACTGTATTATATTTGATTATATATAATTGGATTATATTAATCAATATATTTGAATTAATTAATTTCAGTTTATAGTTGGACTATAGTAATCAATGTAATTGAGGTTAATTAATTTAGATTGTATTTGATTATATAGTTGGACTATTATAATCATTATAATAATAGTACCACAAATCGTTGATTATATAGTTGGACTATTAGAATCAAGATATAAAAATGAAAGATTAATGTTTAAGACATAATCCTGGGCGAAAATGTATTTAAACGATTTTATTTTTCAAATTGGGAATAAATTTCAGGATGGTCCTGGAAAAATAATAACTTATTTTATTTGATAAAATAACGTATTATGCCTAAGCCTGGAGTTAAGCAAATAGTAGAGCATAATCTTTGGAAGATCATGTAATGATAACTTAAGTGCTTAATCCATTATGTTTGTCATAATTATGTTCACAGCAAGTATTAAAATTGGATTTTAAATACTTAGTGTGGTACATAAAATATATATAATGATGTTCAAAATCTATTTTGAATAGGATACTGACTTCAATTGAGATTTATCTGTGAATTGAAAACGGGACGAAAGTCGCTGTTTTAACCGTAGATATCTGAATTTAGGAACTACCTTCGGGTTAGTACTTAAATATAGAAACTGTTATAATGTAGCTAGTTTGACTAGAAACATTATCTCTATATCACGTATAACCCGCT
The DNA here is from genome assembly GCA_019454045.1 of Zanthoxylum bungeanum. NCBI lineage: Eukaryota > Viridiplantae > Streptophyta > Magnoliopsida > Sapindales > Rutaceae > Zanthoxylum > Zanthoxylum bungeanum. Next base: position 63,031 of record SKCR01032857.1, read on the forward strand.
GCGGGTGTACCTTTATATTCTAGAACACTAAAGTGTTTCATTATATAAAGATGATATTGAGATAAACACATTAGATGTGAATAACAGATTTATATTTTGAATATAAATGATATCTCAATTATATAACATGACAAATAAATAGCTTAAATTGATTTGATCAGTTAAGAAACTTTATTGTGGCATAGTTGTCAGGGACACTACTAAACAAGAATCGTATATCCGCACTTTTGAAGAGCGGGTACTAGGACTGATTTGATTCCATTCAAATAAAGTCTACGAATCTAGTCTATTTGGGCAAAGTGCCTAAAACACTATTTACTTGGTAAAAGTGTAAATGCCACCGATCTGTTAGCCCTACTTCATAGTGAAGCAAGTGGGCCCATGTCTAGCTAGGCTAGATATGGATTTGAATATTTCGTGACCTGTACGGATGTGGCATCGCGTATGGTTATGTGTTTCTTTTGAAACACAAATCGGAAACTTTTAGAGTTTCGACACGAAATAGACAAATAGATAGGCTAAAGTATTAAACCGTCATGGTAAGACTGTAATGGAAAATACTTAAGCAATAAGTTTCTAGTTTTTATGAAAGAGTATAGTATTCTTTCAAATAAGGACTCCTCTCGGAATACGTCAGTTTGACGGTGTGTCCGAACGAATTAACCGAATTTTGTTAGACATAATAAGGTTAATCACGAGTCGCTCTGAGCTACCATTTCCTTCAACGGATAAGCTTTAAACAGTGCAAGAACTTATTTTGAATAAGGTTCCATAATAATCTGTTTGACAGATATCATATTAGATATGAACGGGAAAGAAACCGGGTTTCTCATTCCTGATAATTTGGGTATGCTAGGCATATGTTTGGATGATACCAAACTAAAACCCAAATAGGATAAGTGCCAAATGTAGGTTATCATAGGGATACCATAAGTATTGTACTTATACATCTCACAAGAGAACAATTATATTGTTACTCACCATACGGTTTCCTGAAAGGAATACCGATATGCAGTGGTAAGTGGGAGGATAGTATAACTCGATGGAAATCGGAGTAATACTGTTCAAGGCACTGAATCTTAATGGAACATGAATAGTTCATCCAGGATGAGACTATTACCATTAATCTTCGAATACACAAGAACCGCGTAGGTCGGATAGAGTCAGAAAACAACCTGGGGTATGGGTTTCTGATCGCACCTCATAAAGATGTCTATCTTATTGAGGAATACTAACTGACTACGTATAAGGAAGTGATACAAGGTATCAACTCCCTAATTATGGCAAAGTGTCATGTAATCCGAAATGGATTCCATGTATATCAACCAGTTTGGATACTAGTTGATGTACCACAAGGCATTGTGCCTATTGGTACTATATGTCTTCTAGGAAGACATACATGGATGACAACATACCAACGTATAGAGCTAGGCTTTAACGGAAAGGTATCGTTATCAACATTGTGTTGATTACGATTCAACCTTTTACCTGTTGCCACGGTAAATCCATTTGGATAATGCAGATTATTCGATCCATGATTGGATTGAAGCAAGCATTAGGTTCTTGGAATTATCGTTTTGATATAATCATAATGATGTATGATTTAATTCAAAACGAAAATAATTCTATTGTATATATAAGAAGGTTAGTGGGAGCGCACTGATAGTGGCTGTCCTATAAAACAATGATAATACGTCATTTCTTGGAAATGATATTCCCATAAAGCTATTGTTGAAAGCTTGGCTTTCATAGAAATTCTCCGTAGAATTCTGGGGAGTAACAACCTTATTCAAGGAATAAAGATCTAATGGGATAGATTTGGAGTTGTTAACACTCTCGGAAATTGTACATTTAAAATGTACTTGACCTGGTGTATCATACGCTTTGAGCATATGGATTCACAAACAGGCCAATCCGAGTGATAGTCACTGGATTGATGTTAAGAACATCCGTTAGTATCTTAGAGAACTAAGGATGCTGTCTTAGTCTATGGAGAAGGAGAACTTGAAGTGACTGGGGTCACTGTAGCAAGTTTCCTATAACCGATAAAGACGACTAAAAGTCGCAAACGGTACTATATAGTTTGAATAACGGTACAGTGAGCTGGAAATCTTCCAAGTAAGATACTGTTACCGAATAAACAACAAATGCGGGTTGTTGCTGCAGCTGAAGCAGCAATAGAAGTCATTTGGGTCGATACAAATCTAATTAGATTAGATATAGTTCTGTTAGCAGCTGAGCTAGGCGTCAGCACAGGCTAAAGAATTAATGGTCTCATCAACGATCCAGATACATACTTAGATACTCATCTGATTCATTCGGATCATATATCGTGGCGATGTGATGATCGAATAAATCGCATCAAGATGATAATCATGCAAATCCGCTGACGAATGCATTTCTCAGCAGTTTGAGCCAACCGTACATAGTTCGGGTGTAGGACACTTGAGTGACTGGCTATGTGCCAAGTGGGAGATTGTTGGACAAAATGACCCATAGCGTCACTATTTGCACAGATCATTGTGTTGTTGTAGCAAATTAACTATGTGACAAGGAAATTGCACTCTCATCATTTGTGATTAGATCACCATAGATATATAAATGAAGAGAGGTCCCTATGATTAGTTCCTGGACTGAGAATGATATGAGACAGTATCAGTCCCCGAAGGTTTAATCATTAAATATCCCTAGCCGGAGTATTATTGAGACTGGACATCGATAATGTGGAATAGGCTAGTATTGCACTTGTGTGTGTTGTGAGGGCACAACGGCATAGTTCTCATATATATAAGTATCAGATATTTATGCAAGTGCGATAGGAGGTCGTGTTTCACCGATGGTACGGGAAACAGCTTCGCTCTGGATAGACCCCTCGGAATCCCATTGGTATTATGACTATGTGTCTATAGGAGGCCGAAATCAAGGTAGGTGTGTATAGTCTTAACCTGAGACTTACATCGCTAATACTTGCGATAATCGGTAGACTTTGGTCTTGGTGGTACAGGGCTTTAACCGGTTCTGCGTACACCACTTCTGGGTTTATCAGAGAGTCGTAGTGTATTGGGTGTGATGTCAAGACGGAAGTATCACTCCAGTCATAGTGGAGATGATGTCACGCAGGATACGGTATTAGTGCTCTTAAGTGCTGGCCGGCCATCGGGATATTATGACAAGGTCATGTATATCCGATTATAGAGACTAGTTACCAGACATCCGACATGTGCTTCGGACGGGGCAGACACTTATCCAGCCCCAGCCCTAGCACGTGACTATCCGATACTGGGCTGATATACGTAATACTACGGTATACTACGCTTGATACAGATCTATATATTCCTGTAAGAATATTTCTGGAGAATTGAGTAGGCATGACGCTTTGCTAGAAGCCAACCTTGTCTTGTAAATCGGTATAAACGTAGTACGAGGTACTTACGTGTTCGGATAGTCCGACGACCGTATTTACTGCCAACATATCCGGAGATCTCATGGGTCGCTTCCTGAAGATTCACCGATGACGTATGACTCGCACTATGATTAATCTGGGATTAATTAGTAAAGAGAGAAGATTAATTTCTAGAGAGAGAAAATTAATCTGGGATTAATTACAGAGATATTTTATCTCGGATAAAATATCGTTAAAGAGAGAACGATTAATTTGGAATTAATCGATAAAATAATATTTTCGATATATTATGCGAAATTAGATTTCGACGCGGAATTAAAATTAGATTTTACTTCGGGCGAACGAATTAATTTAGAATTAATTCGTTAGCGACGTGAATAGTGATTTTGCTAGGCGTAATCGTTTAATTACGTCGCAACGGAAAATTCGTTAATTTGGAATTAGCGAACCCGAGCCCGAGCGTGTTTGCGAGCGCATTCGTATTTTGAATTCGAGTGCGGCACGCAAGTCACGTCAAGCGTCAAATCGCTAGTCACATCAATTGTCAAATCATTTGTCACTTTGAGTGATGTGACATGACATGTTGTCACTTTAATAAAGTGACTTGATGTGAATAGTGATAGTTGATTGAAAAAGCACTTTTGCTTTTTGACTTTTGCTTTTTTGAAAAGTAAAATGAATTGTTTAATAGAAATAAAAGTGGTAAATGGCTTAATTAATTTTTGGAAAATTAAAAAAGCTTTTACACTTTCTCTCTCTCTCAACAATTACAGTATACAGTTTTGGCATTTGGGAGCCAAAACGTTTTTTTCTTCTTCCTCTCTTGGCTTGGAGCCATTTTCTTCTCTTCCATTTTTGGTTTGACCGAAAATCCAAGAAGATAAGGAGTGCTAGCACACACATGGGTTATACATAGGTGATAGGGAAACGAATTTATGAGCTTGGATTTGTTTTTGGAGCTTGAAGCTTGGAGCTTCAATGGTGGTTCATCAATGGCCGGTCATGGAGGAGACATAAACCACCAAAACCGAGCAGCCCACAGTCACAGAAGCTCACTGCCGAGCTTAACAAGGAGGAAGAAACGCATCTTGTCTTTGCATCAAATCCAATCATTGTGAGTATATGATTCCGCCTTACTCCTTTGTGTATTCATGCGAATTTTGTGCTTGATTTCATGATTTTGGGACCTATATTAGAACTCAACAGATTTTACCCTCGGGCCCAAATTTGGCCCGTAAACCATGCTAGTACTACAAACAAACATACAAGTCAATAATATTAACGGCTTTTCAGAATTACCAAGTTATTGCAAGTTCAAAATTATCAACTTTATTTTTTATCTTTTATTCTTTACACGTGCCAAATCCCCATATTTGCATATCTACATATGTGCCAATCTAATAGCCAAACATCTAAAGCATACAAAGCAAAACTTGAATATCATAGAGTACGTCCTCTATCGTCGATCTATTTCATTCCTATGAGACATGAAGTCACTTTTATACATTATCACAAATAAACATCCTAAAAATATCAACAAATCGGTAAGTCAATCAAACTTTCATCTATTCAGTTACAAACTATCTTCAATACCAAAATAAACTTTATTTAATCACGATAACCTTATAATAACTCAACAATCGTGATTCATATATATTCATACGTATCATAGCCCATTTCTCTTATATTCATGCAAATACAATTCAGAATTCTTACTTGAAGTTAAAAGCTTACAAATTCATTCAGTATCTTTTACATTATACGTACATACAATAACAAACTTAATATACACACTTATAACATCTTATATTCGCATTAGTTTCTAAGTCATTCATTTATGTTGGGGCATGTGTGAACCCCCAGGGTCGGATCGGTGCCTCACGCAACGAAAGCGAGTCTAACCCATGGATATCTAGTATTGATGTATTTTAAAATATTCTTATGTAAAACTACATTCTGTTTCAAATCCGTAGGAAAAAATGGGGACCAAAACAAAGAGTCTGAAAACTCCAGAATGGAGAAAATGAAGTTTTCAGTAAGTATCAGCTCTACACGTCGCGACGCGGCATCTTGGGCGTCAGACGCGCCAAAGTGCGAGAGCAATATGAGAGCTGAACTGTTTTAGAGACAGATTTTCAGGAATGATGGTTTATAAAAGAGTTTTCAAGAGAAAATTGTTTTATGAGAATTTCATAAGTTTACAGACCAAGGGAAATTTTTAGAAAAGTTTTCTAAAAAAAGTTGTTTCCAAACAAGAAAATAGATTTCAGGAATGATGATTTCCTTGAGATGACTTTTATTTTAGAGCAGCGGGTTTTCAAAAAACATTTCAATTCCTATTTTGAACTGTCCATTCACTTGATCATTCAAACGATCTAACCCCCCCACTCCTAGTTTCTCTGTTTTGTAGGTATACCCGGAGGACGAGCTCGAGAGGATGGATACTGATGGCAGTCACTAGGGTGTTGAGTCCACCAGGTTTTGTATAGAATTTAAGCATAGTCAATGTCAAGTAAAGTTACATATCAGTCGTTAATAATGTATAAGTCCTTGTGATGTATTAAACGTGTTAAAAAACAAAGTTGTATAGAGAAGTAATAATGATTACACAGTTATGAGTTTTAAGTTTCATTAGTTGGGCAAATGTCCCTATGCATGAGCCTATACTTGAGATGAGTTAATAGTGATATATACAGTCAGTGGGTCAGAGGCTCAAGGGATAGGACGACCTATTCCCTGCCGGTAGCATCTCCAGAATGGGGATTTTACAAAGATGGTATCAGAGCATGGTATAGGGAGTCAGTGACTGCAGTGGGTAGAGTGTTGGGGTCTTGTATATGTAGTATGCCCGAGGTACTAGTATACGAGACATTACCTCTCCAGTATCCAATCATCGAGTACATCCTCAAGTTCTATAGACATGTTAGTAAGAATTCCTAAGTTATTCGAATTTTCCTCCTTATGAAAGTAATTATAATCTTTGTTTAAATTGAAAATCCTTCCGTTAATATCCTGAATTATTACCAGAAGTCAAAGACAAGTTATAAGAATAGATAGTAAAGTCCTGAGAATATTCACTCCAGGGAGTGGGAAGAGAAAGCTATAAGAAAGTAAGACAAGATGCAAAAATGCTTAAACAATCAGAGGTGATAAGAGATAGAGGTATGAAATCGGATAGATAAGAAAGTGCTAAAATCCATAGTAATAAAAAGAGAATAGAATAAGCCTGAGCAAGAGTAAAGAATGCTAGATAAACCTAAGTAAAGATTCCTTCCTTCCAAGTAAGATTCCTTTCTTCCAAGTAAATTCTTTCAAACTGATCCATTATCCTTTGAATATTCTGTATAGATAGCAAATTCCCCGAATGACGAGGAATAGTCAGAAAGATAAGAGAAGTAAGAAATCTGGATTAGTCGTGGAATTTTCCAATAGACACAAGATACCAAAAATAATGTTGAGATTCTAGAACCTAGACACAGACTTGTAAGTAAATGAAATAAAGGTCGTAAGGAAAAATGGTTAGTTGTCTTAACCAAGGAACCCGATATAGATTCAGCCCAAAGCTACCCAAAATTCGAACCTCCCAGTGATATCGGTTAAGGAAGCAGTCTTGACATAGTCTATCTCATACCTATCTTACATGAGTAATAGACTCTACAAGGACATACAATATCAAAATGAGCATGTCGTCATCCGTTGAGACGTGAAACTTCTACCTCATCCTTAACTAGCATATATAAGATAACCGTAAGGAAACCTAGCGATGGTGTATCCTAAGACAGAAACAGAAAACACTGTAGGATAGATCTATGAGATTGGAGGTACTCATGAGTTACTAAGATTACCAGAACGAACAAGTAAGATTAAATGGCATAGTTGTAATGTATAGCGATAGTAGGGATCTAGGAAGTAACCATAAGAATGAATCGCCATTAGCTTCGGCAGCACGACTTAGAGCCAAGAGACATGATATGAAAATAATAGAGAAGAACACGGGAAGTAACAAAGAAGTTTAGAATAGACGGTAATATAATTAATGCAGCTCAAAGATAACAACGTAAGTGGAGACTTCAGAATGGTGGATGAAGGTTGAGAAATCTTAAGACATGAAGTAGTTGATGTAGATCCCACAAAACGAATATTAATTATTTCTTCCAATAGCCCGACTATAGTAAGTATACAGATATCGAACCAAACTTGGAAAATGTGTAGTCACCCCCAATGTAGAGCCCAACAAGAAGTTGAACAAATAAGGAATGATATCTGAAGGGACAAATAGAAATTATGGGGCAGCAAGATAGTCAAACAAAGGAATTTGAGAGAATCTAGATAAGAATCATGAGAAAATAATAACCAATATGAGATAAAATAGTTTGAAATCACAGTAAGCCAAGCTAAATCTAGAAGTTATCGTAGAACTGAAAGCCTTTAAGGGTGAAAGAGCTCAAAAGAGCAAAGGAACCAGTGAGAGCGATCATGAGAAATACAGTATATGACTTACAAAGAGCCCCATTATACTAGGATGGAAGAACTAGTAGGAGAGTAGTATCCGAACCAAAAGTATTAATAAAAAAAGATGCTCTAACTGATCGAAGTTGATGTAAAGTTCCAGAGAAGAAATGACTTAAGAGAGTTAACAATCTGAGATAAGTTAGGAATATTTTATGACCGTGAAGATAAGAGTACATTATTGATAAGGCAAAGATTCTATACACCATCGAGAAATTTGAGTAAAACTTTGGAAGGAAGAGTAACAATGGAGTACGGTAAGGTTTTGGAATAGTAAGGAACTTAAGGGGATTCTGAGTTAAAGTAATACGACCAATAGTCGGAAATGAATCAGGAGTAAAGTCGAAGAAGGAAATTCAGATAGTACCTAGCAGAAGAACCTTAGTGTAGGAGCCAACACCAGATATGTAAATACGGGAGTCATAGGTTTATAGATGAGCAGCACATGCAACTACAACACGGGTAACTAGTGAGATCACCATAACCAGAGAGGCTTCAGGACCAATCCCCACCCTTCCAACCCTCATTAGACAACAACGACAAAGATGGACCTCGATGTTCGCCTCAAGATACTCCCAGAAATAAGTGAATGTGTAGTGAACAGAGACCAAAACATAAAACCTTCAGATTTAGTACAAGAGCAAAATAGAAGAGGAAAATAGCTCTAAGTAAAAGATTTAGAAAAGAAGTTGTCTAGATGAAGCGATGGAGAGAGAAAGTATTAGTCAAGCAATGACGGGAATACAAAAGAACCAACGTTAGACATGACTAGGGACATGTAAAAGATAATACCCCTTGGATAAAAAGACAGAGGTATAGATCACAAAAGTTCCAGGTATAGAATAAGACAACAAAGAAGATGAAAAGAACTTTAAGTAAAAGGTTTAGAGATAGAACAGTCGAGATAAGACAACAGTAGGGAAGAATGCTAGATAGGAAACGATGGAAGTACGTAATAATAAGATTTCTCGGTATTGGATTAAGACTATAATGCTATTAGATGAAAGTGAGAGGAAGGTAATGAGTATAACCCAAGTCTCTCACAAAGTAAACTTATTTATAAGGAAGGCATATTACAACCTGAAATAAGTTTATTGGAAGCGTGATATGGAAGAACTAAGGAGACTGAGTATGGACATGACCCACGATAGAATCGTCATTGTCGACGCCAACAGTAAAGACATTGTTGGGTTTATAAGGTGTCCCAAGATCAATTCAAGCAATGAAATAATGTGAATACAAGAGGAAGTATAACAAAAATATACTTACAACGAACAGATTTAGGATGTGTTGAATACAAAAACTTTTGCCTTTGAGAAGTTCCTCCAAGCTCCTCTTTGAAATTGAAATCCAAGCTCGAAGCTTTGATGTTGATTCCAAGCTCTTGGGAATAGTTTCCCTATCACCTAGATATGATTCTTTGTGTGCTAGCACCTTTGAAAATTTGCAACAAATCTTCCAATTTTCTCTTGTGAAATTCGGCCAAGCCTTGAAATTTTGGGAGAGAAAATTCTGCACTTTGGGCGTGAGATTGGAAGAAGAGAGAGAGAGTAAAAGTTGTGTAATGGATTTCCAAAATAAAAAATAAAGATATACCAAATGTTTGGTATATGTCATTCAACTTTACAAAATGTGTTTTACAAGTCATCTACACATCATCACCCACTTCACCTAATTCCATCACCAAAAAGTTATGAGAAAGACAAATGATGTGACATGTGATGTGACTTGTGGGCCCCACTTGATTCAAAATCCAAGTGGGCCCGCAACACATCCCGGGCTCGGGTTCGCTAATTCTGAATTAACGAATTTTCCGTTGCGACGTAATTAAATCAAATTTAATTAAATAATTATGCCTAGCAAAATTACTATTCATGTCGCTCGCGAATTAATTCTAAATTAATTCGTTCGCCCGAATTAAAATCCTATTTTAATTCCGTTATGAAATTTAATTTCATTTAATATCTCAAATATATTATTTTATCGATTAATTCCAAATTAATCGTTCTCTCTCTTCAAATAGTATTTTATCCCAAATAAAATCTCTCTGTAATTAATCCTAGATTAATTATGTTCGAATCAAACGTCATCGGTGAATCTTCGGGAAGCGACCCATGAGATCCCTAGATATGTTGGCTGTAAATCCCGTCGTCGGACTATCCGAACACGTGCGTATCTTGTACCACGTTTTTACCGGTTTACGAGACATGGTTGGCTTCTAGCAAAACACCGTGCCTACCCAATTCTCCAGAAATATTCTTAAAGGAATATATAATCTATGTCAGGTGTAATATACGTAGTATTGCATATTGCGATCTAGTATCAGATGTCACATGCAAGGCCTGTGGCTGGAATAGTGTGTGCCTCGTACGAAGCATATATCAGATCATAAGCAACTAGTCTCTTTTAATCGGATAATCATGACCTTATCATATTATCCCAATGGTTGCAACCAATTAGAGTACCAGTTTTGTATCCCTGCGTGATCATCATCTCCATATGATTGAAGTGATACTTCTGTCTTGACATCACACCCAATACACTACGATTCTAAATAAACCTAGAAGAGGCATACACAGAACCTATTAAAGTCCTGGACGACCAAAACCAAAGCTTATTGATTGTCGCAAGTACTAGAGATGCAAGTCTCAAGTTAAGACCAAATACACCTACCTTGATGCAGATTCCCATAGACACATAGTCATACTACCAATGGGATTCTGATGGGTCTATCCAGAGCGAAGCTGTTTCCGTACCATCAGTAAACACAACCTCCTATCACACTTGCATAAGTATCCAATACTTAAATATATGAGAACTATGCTGTTACGCTTCCATAACACGCACAAGTGCAATACTAGTCTATTCCGCATTATCGATGTCCAGTCTCGATAATACTATGACTAGGGATATTTAATGATTAAACCTTTATGGATTGATATTGTCTCATATCTAATAATCTGGAACTAATCATAAGGACTTTTATCATTTATATATTTAAGTAATCAAATTACAAAATGATAAAATGTAATTTCATTGTCACATAGTTAATTTGTACAAAAAACCACAATGTCTTTTACAAATAGTGACGCTATGGGTCATAATTGTCCAACAGAAATACGATTTACTTTCAAACAATGAGTGATAAGAACCTACCTGGAACAAGCCAAACAAACCCCTCCATATGTTCTAAGCCCCAAGAACCGCGAATCTTGATTTTTTGTAAGAACAAAATCCTTCCAAGATCAAATCCAACCCTTAAGGAACCTTGCCCTTAAGAACTTTTCTTTATTTCTTTGGAGAATCTTGAACAGCGATACAGCGCCACAACGCTTGCCACACATTGATAAGCTTTTGTTCTGTAGAACCAAGGAAGAATCCACTCCCTCAAGATGACACAAGTCACTTTGTTTTGTAAAAAATATGTTCTTAATTAATTATTAATTACAATGAATAATGCCCCTATAAATAGGTGGCTAACCATAATTCTACCAACATATAATAAAACCCTAGTAAAATAAACCCAATAACACATAAAATATTTTAAAATTTCGTGCATGGGCTTTCTAATTTAATTAAAGTTCAGCCCAACACTGAAACATCCCATAACCTTAAAAATATGAAACATAAAAGCTATAGGGATAACTTGCTTTTGTATTTTGACCAAGAAGGCTTCTGAATTGGACTTTGATATAAATTATAAAGTTGTAGATTTATGAGTCCTATTTCCAATGCAACTTGAATCACTAAAATCAGACATCGGATGAGAAAGGTACGTCCAAAATATGAAGACTGTGCAAATCTCGCCATTGCTAATGCACCATTCGGAAATTAAGCCTGAAATCAATCAAGGCATCCCATGCACATCCAAAATCTATTACATTCTTGCCTTAAACATAATAAAGCCTTCATATAGAGTCTCATGCATGGACCAAACTCCAGAACCCAAGGAATCTTCCAAATCCACCAAAAAGGCCCAAATACACCAATCTGACCAAGCCATGCAATCAGCCACAACTTCAAGTTAACTTGGCCTAACAAATAGAGCTCATTCTGTATCACATCATTCTCCCACTCTTGAAAAGGATTCGACCTCGAATCCGAACCCATATCATAGATAAAAATGACAATATCAATAGTGACGACAATCCTGGAACAAAATAAAATCAAATGGAAAAGAATGGTTAAGGTGAGCAAAACTCAATAAAACCAATGAATGACTTTTTTTCAATATTTTACCCCTCTCAGTCTCTCCATTGCTACTCGCATTCTTAACTCGACTTGCAACCCCAAAGAGATTCCCAGCAGGATTCACGTTTGAAACCTCATTTAAAACAAACTCAACATTCCCATGTCGCTTCATCAAACAATCAACACACTCATCCATGATCTGAGCACACTCTACATATTCGGCCACATGCACTTTTTGCATCAAAACTCAAGGCTTCACAATCAAAATCAGATTGCTCCATATGATATTCACCCTTAACAGTAACTTCAAACACCGCATTATCATCATCAACAACCAAATTGGCCTCACTAATGTTATTGCTCACATCTATATCATCATTGTCATCAACATCATTAACCACCTCACATTTATTCATAAAAACGTCAACATGTTTCATTTCATTACTGAAGATTACGCTCATATCCTTCTTGACTTCACATTTTGCTAACGCCTTTTTCTCTATCAATTCTGGAAGCTCTCATAGTAACATTCTAAACTTAGCAATCTCACTTTTCCTTATAGCCCACTCTTTTTCACTCCTATGTATGTACAACTCTTCCTTACAGACCTCTTGTAGGGTTAAAGGAGCAAGCTTGATAATTTTTCCACCATACCAAAATTTATACATATTCATATCCATATCATAAACTACTTTATTGAATTTATACCAAGACTTACCCAATAAAATATGCATATGACACATAGGAACTATGTCACACACTACTTGGTCAACATACTTCACAATTGTAAAACTTACCACAACTTGCTTATCAACCTCGAACTCTCCAAAATCACTCATCCACATATAAGGTCTATCAAGAGGGATCAATAGTAATCCCAATTTTTCCACAAGGGTAGTGCTGACTAAATTTTTGTGATTCCCTCTATTAATAATCATATTACATACTTTATTACTGATGAGGCATCTCGTGTGAAAGATAAATACCCTTTTGTCTATCAGATTATGTATATAAATCAACCCCTTATTTGAAAGACACCAATAATAATTAAAGACTCAAATAATCATTAAGAAAATATGAAAACAAACACAAAGAAATTGACTAAAAAAACACCAAAAGTAAAACAAGAACACAAGCTGAACTGAAACTGGACAGAATTCATAACTATTATTTGAAAGCGATTTTGAGGCTCGAAATGTAAACATACAGAGTGCGGCCAACCACTAACGAATTCCTATCCTAGAGTACATATAAATCAATATATTATGGGTCTCGTAACTCTTTCTAGATCAAAAGTTACAACCATTCTAAAATCAGTGCGCGGTTGAAAAATTCTGACCGAACTGATCCGAAAATTGGAGTCAAATTCGACCCTAAATGACTAAAAAAATCCAAGAATTGAATCCTATATGCTATTAACATGCAAGAAACATTATAATAACATCCAAAATTCAATCATAAACATGAAAAACACAAAGGAAATGATTTAAAAAAAAAATTAAATTAGAAGAGACCAAAAAAGAAAAAAAAAGAATATGAAGACTTCATAAAACTATAAAGATAGAGAAAATCTTGACCTTGGAACCCTGAGCTCCTGATACCAAATGATAAGAACCTGTCTGGAACAAGCCAAGCAAACCCCTCCACGTGTTCTAAGCCCCAAGAACCGCGAATCTTGATTTTTTGTAAAAACAAAATCCTTCTAAGATCAAGTCCAACCCTTAAGGAACCTTACCCTTAAGAACTTTTCTTTATTTCTTTGGAGAATCTTGAACAATGATACAACGCCACAACGCTTGTCACATGTTGATAAGCTTTTGTTCCATAGAACCAAGGAAAGATCATATCCCTCAAGATGACACAAGTCACTTTGTTTTGTAAAAAATATGTTCTTAATTAATTATTAATTACAATAAATAATACATTTAAATAGGTGGCTAAACGTCATTCTACCCAAATATAATAAAACCATAGTAAAATAACCCAATAACACATAAAATACTTTAAAATTTCGTGCATGGGCTTTCTAATATAATTAAAGTTCAACCGAGCACTTAAACATCACATAACCTTAAAAATATGAAAAATAAAAGCTATAAGGATACTTACTTCTATATTTTGACCAATAAGGCTTCTGAATTGGGCTTTGATATAAATTATAAAGTTGTAGATCTATGAGTCCTCTTTCCAATGCAACTTGAATCACTAAAATCTTACATTGGATGATAATGTTACGTCCAAAATATGAAGACTGCGTAAATCCCGCTACTGCTAATGCACCATTTGGAAATTAAGCCCGAAATCAATCAAGGCAGTCCATGCACGTCAAAAACCCATTCCAATCTTGCCTTAGACATAATAAAGCCTTCATATAAAGTCTCATGCATGGACCAAACTCCAGAACCCAAGGAATCTTCCAAATCCACCAAAAAGGCCCAAATACACCATCTGACCAAGCCATGCAATCAGCCACAACTTCAAGTTAACTTGGCCCAACAAACAAAGCTCATTCTGGATCACATCATTGAGTATATTTTTGGCACTAGCATTATAACGATTTGTTTCATTAAGTTTTAAGCCAACCTAGCAGGATCGTCATAGATAAGTCCAGAAGTAATATCTTGAAATTAAGAAATATTGGAAAACTGTGATGGTACATTTAAGGCATATAAAGAGGATAACCATAAATATGAGGACCTAAGCCCAGGAGATAAATAGAGATGCGCGAACATGAAGGTCGAAACTGATAATAGGTGGAACTCAGCAAAGAGGAATAGAGAGTTAAGTAGAAAAATTAAGAAGAAGAATGCTATAATCAGATTAGCATATGGAGCTAGGGAAATATTTTAGTAGATTATTTTTCGGTACACTTAAAGGATGTGCAAGAACCTAACCATAGAAAATGTTACTATATTCAAACACTCGAAATTACTAGGAATCAGAAAACAAGATAAGCTAAGTGAGAAGGGTGTGTGTAGTATGTACTGAAGTTGCCCGGAAGATCCAAAAAGTGGTGAAGAAACCATAACATTCGACCAAGCGTATACAACTTTACTTATGAGATAGAGCACTAAAAGGGTCTATATAGGATCAAAAGGTGAAGGACTTTGAAGTGTGCCTAAAACACAAGAAAACTAAGGTCATTAAACTTGATTGGTATTAGAGGAGATAAAAAAACAACAACGGAATGAATGGAATATGGAACGACATTAAATTAACATAGATTATATAAAAGCCATAATAAGACGGTGTCTAAACGATAAGTGTTACAGGAACTACAAGTTAAGGAATAAACGGTATAATAAAAGATAAGCCTAATTCAGTAATTAGTATGTTTTGATGAAAATTGAAAGGATAAAAAAAATAGTGACCATTTTATAATTGATAAGTTTCCTGAAGAACTCACATCTCTATATGGATATAATATATTATACAGACTTAATTACCCCACGAGACAAAAGGTCGATGAGGGGATTTCCAAAGATCAAAGGATTGACGAATTCGGAACTTGTACCCATATAAAGGTCGAATAAAGTGTACCTGGGGAAGAGGTCCTCAAGAGTCATAATATTGAGCAGTTGAATAGAAAAGTAGAAAGCAAGTTAAGGAGAATAAGAGTAGTAGAGATGTTAAGATACTAGAACCAAGGCGGACCTGGAAGTTGAACCTCAGAAAGAGGATTCGAGGACGAATCATATTTAAGGGGGTGAGAATTTATAACACCGATAATCTTGATGACTATTACGCTATGGAAGGTATGATACATTATGTAAATCATGTTCAAGCATGTACGTGCTCACGAGATTACTTTTTGAGTATTCGATAATTCCTAGCAGTTCCGATACGAAATTTAGCCAAGAATACAACTCAGACATCCCTTAGTATTTCGAGCATAACTATTTCATACGATCTCCGATTTTCATGAACTTTATATCGTCGAAAATCAAAGACTGAGACGTACAACTGTCACATAGGATATTTTTCCAAATTAGAACCAGAAAAAGGTCAAAAATATAGATCAACAATTCAAATGAATAGTACCCGAGGACCAATCTAGATAATTCTCAAATGTTCTAAAAAATTATGATATTTTTCTTTCATTAAATCATTACACAATTAGTCAATTTAGCCCCTAGTATAAATATGGACACTATTCATTCATCTCCAAAAAGAGGAAAGAATGAGAAGAAACGTGAAAGGGGGAGAGAAAGAAAGAATAATAAGAAAGTGGAGGAAAGCCATTTCTTTACCAAAAATAAGGAAGAAAAAAGTGCAAATCAAACCACCACAAGCTAGAAAAGAGGAATATCTGGCCAAGAAGAATTGAATGGTGAAGGATAGAAAGTGACATAAGATCTTCGCTGGATCCGTAGTGTTCTTCGATGAAATGTAGTAATACCAGTCAAATCCTTAAATCCATGAGTGGACACTTTTCTCAACTTGTGATTACTTAAGTGATTTTGAGATAAAACTTACTTTTCCGCATTTAGGGCGTTAGCCCATTTTATTTTCAACTATGTTCCGGAAAAAATACGATTTGAGAAATGTTTTAGAAGATTGAATTCAAAGTATGATTTGTGATTTTGGAGGCATGGGGAAAAACCCACCTCAGTTGTAACATTGTGCAGATATTGGAATTGACGGTTACTGGATATTACATCCTCCCCCATATAAAAATTTCATCCTCGAAATTTGTCCGTCCTTACATCCAATCATTCGAAATCGAACAAATGTACGTTACAATCTTACTCGTATTCGGGAATCCTCTCACTTTACACATGTTTAAAAGTCACATATTTCATACATCATTACAACTTATGCTATTTCAAAACAAAACACATTGAATCAAACATTTCATGCCAAAAACACATAAAACTTATCATTTCAATTTACACTCATTCATAAGAACACACTTAAACCGTTTCAGTCATCCTTCCCAGAATCAGAAGCCGAACACAAATTTTATACAGTCAATCACATGCATCATCATAAATGAGGAACATAACACAAGTTCTTTACTCACAATCAAATACAGTATCAAAACGAAAACTTAATACAAAATTCATACTATCCATTTCGTCCACAATCTAAAAAAGAATTCATTTATTTCACGTCATGTTATTTCATATCATATATGTAAACGATATCAACATCAAATTTTACATACATTCATATCCAATCGCACATATAACATTGTATGGCTGACAATAAAGCATACCTAACCATCACAATACTCAAAAGATCTGTGACTAATTGTAAACTTATATACGTACTATTATAACGAACATCATCTTTTATATCAACAAATACATCCATTGTCACAGCCAGAACTGATATATAATCATACATGCTTTTTGATAGTCTGAAATCTGTCAATTTTCTGATATCATCAAGATAGAAAATATGAAACAATCTCTTTCAAAAATCATCTCGAAAACACATTTGAAAAAATCTTTTACTGTAAACAAAATCAATTTAAAAATTCACCATCGTAAATATGTATCAAGCATCCAGCATAACTCAACTGGACGAAACATAACAAGCGCCCAATACCCAAATCGCGTGCACAGATCGGACAATGAAGGAAATAATCCTTGTCGACAGAGGATAACAGGTCGGTCTATTAAGTTGGATAGACCCCTATACAAGTGCCACTGTGGAAACATATCATATCAAATTATAAAACCATAAATATCATGTACAAGCGTCGTGACAAAAATATATCATATCACATAATATCATAAACCATATCGAAAAAATCAAAACGTAATCTTTTTGAAATCATTTTTCTCCAAAATCCAAATATGTTTAAATAAAAAATAAACATTTGATACAAACTTTTCAAAATAAATAATGAGCGTCTACTGTTCGAGTCGTGCGTAGTGATCGGCCAGTGTACGAACCATATCGATAAAGTAGCGGGCCAGCCATTTTCTGATGGTCTAGATGCCATAACAAGCGCCACAGTCAAGCCAAAATGAAACATATACAAGCGCCATGGAGGGTTAAAAATATAAAATCATTAAGCACCGTGACATAAATAGATTTTCGAGTGTCTCGACGGAAACAAAGTTTTACAGTTTAAAATATCAAAAATTATTTTCGAGCGCCGAGACGGAAACATATTATCAATCACCTCGACATAAACATATCAATAAATCTCAAAACATGAAAACGTGAATCAAGCGTCGAGGAGGAAATATTTTATTTATCATTTTTAATCAAATCAAAATATCTGAAATCTTTTTTTTCTTTTTTCTTTTTTCTTTCCTTTCATTTTTCTTTTCAAAATACTTTTATGTTAAAAATCAAATATCAAGTTTTCAAAACATAAATCAAAATATTTGTTCACAATTCAGACTATCAACATAATAGAATAACTCATACCTCAAAACACATTGAACTCATATTACTTACATATTCATATACCTATATAAATGACATACTTTAAACTTAGTATACATATACATTAGTATACATATACATACATATAATTTTAGAAAAGTTCAAAGAATATCGTGCTGAGGTTGATAACCAATTAGGTAAAACTATCAAAACTCTATGATCGGATCGTGGAGGGGAATACCTTGACAGAGATTTTGAGGAATTCTTAGTTGAGCATGGAATAGTTTCACAACTCACAACACCTGGAACACCACAGCAAAATGGTGTTGCAGAAAAGGAGAAATCGAACCCTACTAGACATGATGAGATCAATGTTTAGTTACAGAACACTACCTAGTTCATTCTGAGGGTATGCATTGCAAACTGCAATGTAAATCCTGAATGTAGTTCCATCTAAGTCTGTTCCTAAGACTCCCTTAGAGTTGTGGAATGGTCGTAAAGCTACTGTACGATATTTCCGCGTATTGGGGTGTCTAGCATATGTGCTGAAGAATAATACTACAAAGTTGGAGCCACATTCAACGGTGTGCCTATTTGTAGGCTATCATAAGGAAACTAGGGGTGGGTTCTTTTATAGTCCAGAAGATAACAAAGTATCACTCCAGTCATAGTGGAGATGATGGTCACGTAGGATACGGGACTGGTTCTCTTAAGTACTGCAGTCATCAAGATAATATGACTAGGTCATAGTTATCCGATATAGAGACTAGTTACCAGACATCCGACATGTGCTTCGTACGGGGCAGACACAATTCCAGCCCCAGGCCTAGCACGTGATCATCCGATACTGAATCGAAATACGTAATACCACGTATACTACGCCTGATATAGATCGCTTATTCCTGTAAGGATATTTCTGGAGAATTGGGAAGGCATGGCGTTTTGCTAGAAGCCAACCTTGTCTTGTAAATCGGTAAAAATGTTGTACCAGGTACGTACGTGTTCGGATAGTCCGACGACCGAATTTACTGCCAACACATCCGGGGATCTCATGGGTCGCTTCCCGAAGATTCACCGATGACGTATGACTCGCACTTTAATTAATCTGGGATTAACTAGATGAGAGTGAAAATTAATCTGGGATTAATTACGGAGATATTTTATCTGGGGATAAAATATCATTTAAAGAGAGATAACGATTAATTTGGAATTAATCAATAAAATAATATATTCGATATATTATACGAAATTAGATTTCGACGCAGAATTAAAATTAGATTTTAATTCGGGCGAACGAATTAATTTAGAATTAATTCGTTAGCGATGTGAATAGTGATTTCGCTAGGCATAATCATTTAATTACGTCGCAACGGAAAATTCGTTAATTTGGAATTAGCGAACCCGAGCCCGAGAGTGTTTGCGAGCGCATTCGTATTTCAAATTCGAGTACGGCCCGCAAGTCACATCAAGCGTCAAATTGAAAGTCACATCAAGTGTCAAATCACATGTCACTTTGAGTGATATGATATTTGATTGATTGATTGATTGATGGGAGTTGTTGGGAGCTTTTAAAGCTTATACTTGTTTGACTTTTTGAAAATCAAATTTGGTATATGTTTAATTAATTTTGGAAATTAATAAAGATATACACAACTTGCATCTCTCTCTCATTGCTCACGTTTTTGGAGCCAAATACCTCTCCTCTCTCACTCGGTCTAGGACCATTTTTCTTCCTCTGTTTTCTGCCAATGCCGTGAATGGAAGGAGAAGAAGCTAGGTGATTTTGTGGCAAAATCATCAAGATCTAGCACTCAAATGAGTTCATACAAAGGTGATAGGGAACTAACTTCATGAGCATGGAATCACCATCATCTAAAGCTTGGAGCTTGGAGCTTGGAGCAACAATGGAGGACTATGGCCTAAATTTTGAGGACCCAAAACCAGCCCACTGCCGAGACTTCCAATGGAGGGCAGAAAAGTTTTTGTGTTCGTTGCATCACCTGAACCGCTCGATGTAAGTATTCCGCAACTTCCTCATGTATTCGCACTTATGTTTGATGCTTGATTATTCGATCATTGATAAAAGCATGAAACTTGATTTAGGGTTAAAATTGGGTAAAATGTATTTGAGCATGATTTAATGAAATTGGATGATTTAATATGCTTAAATTATGTTTAATTGAAGATTGATTGGATCAATTTCATGAAATGTTGTTTGGAACAATTTTCGCCAAATCACTTAGCTTGGCCGAGAGGTGTAGAACCCTAAATGTCTTGGATTTTTTATTTTTTGATTCATTGGATGAGTTGGAATCAATTGGGAATGTGGATTTAATGTTGAATTTGATTTAATTGGATTGAATTTGAATTGGACATAAAAATCCCCTCCATTTCCGAGACTTAAGCATGTAAATTGGGTTTGATTTTTGATAAAATGTGTTGGACATGTTTTGTTGTTAAAGAGCATAATTAATTGTGTAAATTGATGTTTTAGAAATGTTAATTTGGGTGATTAATTATGGCATTGCACTTAGGTTAATTAAATTGTGAAATTGGATTTTTGTAATTTAATTAATTGGGCCTATTTTGGAAATTGGGCTTGTAATGTTGTAAATGGGCTTATTGGGCTTGGTTGTACCAAGTTAGGTTTAGGCTAAATTGGTTGGATCCAATTGGGCCCAAAACCACTTCCATAAAGCCCAAATGCGACTAATGGACCTTTAATATTTTAATTGGGCCTAAATTGATTTCTAGGCTTATGGGGTTACTCCTTGATTGGGCTTTGGTTATTGGGTTTGACCCATGTTGACCAAAAGTCCACGCCTTAATGAAATTAATTGAAAGCCCATTGGACTTTAATTAAATTAACGTTGGACGTTAATCGGGCTTTAAGACCCGTAACGATTAAATTTGGAATTTAAGTCGTAAAGGTTCGTCAAATAAAGTGTAATATTTAATTTGGAATTAAATAGCGAATTAGTATTAAATACATATTAAATTGGATTTAATTTTGTAGTTTAATTTAATTCAAGAATACGTACTTTGAGTACTTATTCACAAAACGAGTTTGACTCGCGCAAAATCAAATCGTTGTTTGAACATTGGATGGTCATTAATTATCAGATTAATTAATTTCATTAGATTGATTGATAACATGCTTGTGTGAATACATGGTTGCGATGCATGAATAATGTATATCAGATGGATATTCGATGGGTGAGGCAATTTTAGAAATTGTTGTAATAAATTTAGAATTTATTAATTGGACCTGTGATAAGTGTGGTTTATACCCACTTATTCCAATATCTTTAGCTTATTATTTTGTTATAATTCAAGATATTTAATATCATTTATAATTTATTTTATGTTTTATTTGTAGGAGCATTAATATATGGATCGGGGAATAATTGCACGTGTTTTGGGAAGTTTCAGGAACACAAGACGAGCATAGGAGCATTGACGAATCAAAAGGCGCCTTGGCGCCCATTGCTCACACATATTCCAGACACAATGACGCCAAGGCGCCATTGAAGTTACTAAGGCGCCATGGCGCCACTTACATGCATAAGCATTGGCGCCATGGCGCCAATGTTAAATTGAAAGAACTACTAATGGCGCCATGGCGCCATTTAAATGAAGAAAAGCAGGCGCCATGGCGCCTCCCCAAGTTGCACGCATCCATACAAATTTCCCGAGACGGCGCCACTCAACCAGGGCCGCGGCGCTGCGGGACGCGCATTCCAGAAATCACTTTTTAGGGTTTTTAATAATCCTAATGACACCAAAAGACTCCTAGACTCAACTATAAATATAACAGTCCATCCAACACTCAAGGGAGGCTAATACACTGCACAAAACACATAAATAAATATTTTTAGAGATCCAAGGAGAGGATTGAAGAGCGACAAGAGGAGACAACAAGTTTTTGGCGCCGTTGCCGGAGATTAAGGTAATCCCTGTGGGTTCGACACTCTAAACTCATTTATACTAAAACTTGACACCGTACACTTGCGGTACGATATAAAATATCACAACAACTTGATAATCCTAACTTTATTTAGAAAACAAATAATTAATATTTTAAATAAATAAATAAAATATAAAAATAATTAAATATGAGGAACTAATACGATAGAGATTATGGATCCTGATTTCACCTAGCTGTCACCTATGTATTTGTCATGCCAATTAATCTTTGTTCAGTTATATTATTTATAAGTCAAGATTCCGCAAATATCCACTCCCTCTCTCGAGCATCAGTGAAAATATCATCAACTACAGACTTCGATATCTTTATAAAAATCCAATAGTTAACAACTCATTACGCTTTGTGATTCTATATTAACGACTTCAAAGGACTACAGATTCTCTCGAACTCTATAAAATCCTAGGTTATATTCTCTAGATCTATTCAAAACCCCCTCTCTCGAGTGATAGATTCTAAACATATATCATCTTCAATTGTGGCCAACAATCAAGAAGCATTAAACTCAAAAGAATATAAATAAATTAATAAAACTTCATAACAAAATCGACAAACAATTACAAGGTTCAAGCATAGATTACATCATTTTCCAGAATTAAGGAGTTAGTTCATGACAATAAAATAAAACAATGAATAATAAGTCATGAATTTAATGGAAATCATTAGAGTTCTAAGAACGAAACAAGAAGATAATACCCGAATTGAATCTCTTCCTCTCCGGACGTCACAGCCTTTGTCTCCTCTTGTCTCTCTTCAATCCTCCTCTTGGATCTCTAAAAATATTTAATCCTGTGTTTTGTGCAGTGTATTAGCCTCCCCCTCTAATTCTGGATGAACTGTTATATTTATAGTGGAGGTTGGGAGTCTTTGGGTATCATTAGGGATCTTAAAAACCCTAAAATTAATTTCCTCGATCGCATCTGACTTTTTTTCTTCCGCAGCGCCGCGGCGCCAAACCCTCGGGAAATTCTATGGGCGAGTGCTGGCTTATGGGGGCGCCATGGCGCCCTTTGTATAAGGAATTGGTGGCGCCATGACGCCACCTTTTTCACTAGGCGCCTTGGCGCCATTGTTGGTTAATTAATTTAGGCGCCAAGGCGCCTTTGCAATTTATCAAGGGCGCTATGGCGCCCACTCCCCTGGAGTTTGTATGTGATTTTCGTGTCGTAGCGCTTGACGATCCGTATCATGGTGCCAATGCTCCCGTGCTCATCCTGTGTTCCCGGAAGTTCCCAAAACACTTGCAATTGTTCCCAGATCCATGTATTAATGCCCATACAAATAAAACATGAAATAAACTATAAATGACTTTTAAATATCTCGAAATATAACAAAATAACAAGCTAAAAATGCCAGAATAAGTGGGTATAAACCACACTTATCAACCTGCGTGTCCAGCCTATTACCTCCATACTCTTTGTATTTCTCTTCTCACATATTCCCCTCAATGTAAATGAGGTTTCTTTAGAAGTGTAGTGTAACGGGTAGAAGCAAATACTTGTGCTAGCGGGAGAGAGGAAATTGAGAGATTTGATCTAGGATCAATGTGTAAAGTATCCATCCGCATATCATTATTATATTTATTTACGCGCTTTATTATGTATTTAGAATGCATGTTTAAGGGTGTGTGATGATGAGACCTTAACAAAGATAATAAATTGGTTGCCAATTTGCACGCTAAAAACCCTCACAAAATATTAAGCGTTTTTCATTCCATTCAGTGATTCTCACTCAAGATCTAAGACTGGAATTGGTTTGTTGGCCAAAGTCAAGGCCTTTGTCCGTCGAGGATGTGTTTGAATCACGAGAGCTTTGTTCCATATCGGTGTCTTGTCCAAGTTGTGGTTTGTTGGCCAAAGTCAAGACCACTTCTTGTCCATCGACATTGATTACGAAGCTTTCCATGGTCAATGGGTCACGATTAACTGGGATCACTAAGTTTGTTGTGCCAAAGCCAAGGCTTAGTTGATTAAGAGGAAAAAGGTTAGGCAATATATTGGATATATTGGCATATATATAAGATATATTTTCGGACTTGGACGTCCCCCTAATTGATCTAGGAATTGGATATGATCCAATTGATCTTAGAGATCTACCTAGTTAATTATCATACAATTTGTTGGCCAAAGTCAAGATTGTGTGACATTTAACGGGATCCTAGCCCACTAGGAAACACGGTTTCCCGAGTACCAGAACTAGCAAACAAGATTTGCAGGTTAATCGATCCATGTTTGGATTGAAGCAAGCATTACGTTCTTGGAATTATCGTTTTGATGTAATCATAATGGTATATGATTTAATTCAAAACGAAATGATTCTTGTGTATATAAAGAGGTTAGTGGGAGCGCATTGACAGTGATTGTCCTATAAATAATGATAATATGTCATTTCTTGGAAATGATATTCCCATAAAATAATCGGTGAAAGTTTGGCTTTCATAAATATTCTCCGTAGAATCCTTGGGAGAAAAAACCTTTATTCTATGAATAAAGATCTACTGGGATAGATTTAAAGTTGTTAACACTCTCCGAGAAATCGTACATTGAAAAATCTACGTGACCTGGTGTCTCATACACTTTGAGCATATGGAGTCACAAACAGGCCAATCCAAGTGATAGTCACTGGATTTATATTAAGAACATCCATTAGTATCTTAGAGAACTAAGGATGTTGTCTTAAATTATGAAGATGGAGAACTTGAAGTGTATGGGATCACTGCTCCAAGTTTCCTAACCGATAAAATGACTATAAGTCGCAAACGGTACTATACAGTTTGAATAACGGAACAGTGAGCTGGAAATCTTCCAAGCAAGATACTGTTACCGAATAAACAACAAATGCGGGTTATTGCTGCAGCTGAGGCAGCAATAGAAACCATTTGGGTCGATAATAAATCTAATTAGATTAGATATAGTTCTGTTAGCAGCTGAGCTAGGCTACATCACATGCTAAAGAATTAATGGTCTCATCAACGATCCAGATATATACTACGACTATTAATCTGATTCGTTTGGATCATACATCGTGGTGATGTGATGATCGAATAAATCACATCAGATGATAATCAAGAAAATCCGCTGACGAAAGCCTTTCCTCAGCAATTTGAGCCAACCGTACAAAGTTCGGGTGTAAGACACTCGAGTGACTGGCTATAGGCCAAGTGGGAGATTGTTGGACAGTTATGACCCATAGTGTCACTATTTGTACAGATCATGGTGTTGTTGTACAAATTAACTATGTGACAAAGGAGATTGCTCTTTTATCATTTGTGATTAGATCACCAAAATGTATAAATGATAGAAGGTCCTTATGATTTGTTCCTGGATTGAGATGATATGAGACAGTATCAATCCACGAAGGATAAATCATTAAATATCCCTAGTCAGAGTATTATCAAGATTGGACATCGATAATGGAGAAGAGAATGATTGTTTGATTGGTTGAATGTGGTTTTCCATAATTAAAATAAATAAAATAAACAAAAGAAAATACTAAGGAAAATAAAAAAATACTCAAAGATCTAGGGTTGTGAATCATTCTAATATCTTTTAAAAGATGAAGTGATTATTTTATGTTTGTGTAATAAATCAGTTTACTAACCTGGAACACGAAATTATGCAAAAGCCTCTGTCGATGGTCAGACGCAAATACCCAATTTAACCCAATTGAACCATATGTCTATGTCAACCAAATTATATGGATTCATTAAGTTTAAGTTCCAATTATGGCTACCCCCGCCCAACAGGTATATGTCTATCCTGTAATGAAATATATTAAAGGGTTATCTATCCTCAATGAAGATCGTGGTCTATTAAGTCTAAGGCTGAAACCTAAAATCCCTATGTCTAGTTCATTTTAGATTTACCACATCAATCTTATTGGTGATCAGACAACAAGAAGCATTAAGCTTAAGACTTAATAAGTAAACCTTTAAATTACCCAAACTATAAAATAACCCCTTATAAAACGGTGATATTAGAATTCATCACAACCCAGATAACTAACTTAGTTACGACACATAACTAGGGCAAGTAAAAACTTAAATATAATAAAAGACATAAAGTAAAATGCTGAAAAGTAAATGACGGAAAGTAAATGCTGAAATTAAATACTGAAAATTAAATGCTGAAAAGTAAATGCTGAAAGTAAATTACTGAAAAGTAAATGCTGAAAGTAAATTGTTGAAAGTAAATTACTGAAAAGTAAATGCTGAAAGTAAATTGCTGAAAAGTAAATGCTGAAAGTAAATTGCTGAAAAGTAAATTGCTGAAAAGTAAATGCTGAAAGTAAATGCTGAATTAAATACTGAAAAGTAAATGCTGAAAGTAATTGCTGAAAAGTAAATAAAGTAAAAGTACAATAAAACAAAATGCTGAGGTAAAAGGATCCACTTTTATTACTTCTATTTTAGATATCTCCCTTAATATAATATATTAACTTTGCATGATAATTACCATCCAGCCATATAGGCGGTATCCAGATTAAGTCAAATTAATAATTAATTACCAACCGACCAATCAGGCGGTATCCAGTTTAGTCAGGTTAAAACCAATTTAAATAATTACCAACCGACCAATATGGCGGTATCCTCGTTAAGTCAGGTTTTAACTAGTTTATATATTATAATTAAGGGAGATTAATCTAAATATTAGTAATAAAAGTTTTACCTTTTACCCCAGCAAAAGGGAGTTACCTCCTCATTACTGAAAAGTAAAAATTTAAAATTAAAGAAAGAAAGGTACTGTGCGTAAAAGTAAATTGCGGAAAGTAAAAACTGAAAAGTAAAGAAAAGAAAGTGCGAAAGCGGAAATTAATTATTGAAAGCTGTAAATAAACAAATAAGATACAATCTTCTTAGTATTCTTAAGGAATTCGTTAGAAGAAAGTATGAATTTACAAAATGAAATGGCTTGGTATTTATAGGCAAAATTTTGCCTCCATCAAATCATCCACGAAATCAATTATTAATTGCTCTACTAATTGCTCCACCAAATCCATTATTAATTGCTCCACTAATTTCTTATCATGTTTGGTGGTGATTTGATGATTTTTATTATTTATTTATTAATTTATTTTTTGCTTTGAAAATGATTGAAAATGACTTTAATAATTACACACAACACACTTCTGGATGGTTCATCAATTTTGGGAATGAAATATTCAGAATTCGAAATTATTTTGTCTTTAAAAGTTGTAGATCTTTGATTCTTCTTTAATCTGGAACTTGAATCCGCTTAATCCGATATCGGAGTAAAAGGTTATGCCCAAAATACGATAGATGCGTAAAATTGGAATTTCCAAAACTGCACTTCGTTAAAACGCCCTTTCAAGTTTCCAATCTCCAAAATTAATATGTCAAGTCCAATTTTTGCCCTTATTTGACCCACATTTCGTCCTAAATGATTTTATTGTGTCCCAATATTATTTTATCTGCAAAATAAACTAAAACACATCAAAACGTTCATCAAACCCGAGAAACTAAACAAAATATTAAGTAAAATGGGCGGTAAATATTGATATATTTTCCGCTCATCACACCCCCAAACCTAACATTTTGCTAGTCCTCGAGCAAAACAATAAAATAAAATACAAGAAACAATTAAAATTAAACTAATCCACTTTCGTAGGGATCACAGTTGCATTTAGCATATGCAACAAGCCTTTAAACCCCTAGGTGTCCCTAGTGGCCGAGTTGTAGTCTCGTGAGGGTTTACAGCAATGATACCCACAAATATTTTACAAAAGTAAAAAGGTAGTGAAACTAATGCACACAAAAGAAAAAATACAAGCGAAAAGAAAATAAAGAATTGAGTTACTAATCAGGTGAAACTTCTACTCCAAGTTACTAGTTATTTTCTTTCTTTCTAAATTACTGAATAAGAAAATTCTCCTATTATATTTACCATTCTCCAAATACACAGCCGACAAAATATTAATCAACTTATTTTTTCCCACAACAGTCACAAGTGCAGTTGATAAGAGAGTAATATTTTTGTCCTAAAGTTTTATCAGAATTCACATTTTTTTGTAGCAATGGAATAATTTTTCTCATTTTTCTGATTTTTTTCTTTGATTTTTTTATTTATTTATATACAACATCTTCCATCTATGTAGTGAGTGTTGGTTCGGTGGCTCCCAAACCAGTTGGCTTTAGGGCACTAGGTGTCAAGACACCCCTACGGACTTAATTACTCATACTTCGGATATATATATTTTTGCAACATCCTTGATCCATTTAGCGAGCTTTGGGCCAGTGACTCCCAAGCCAGTTGGCTTTAGGGCACTAGGTGTTAAAACACCCTTACAGACTTAATAACTCGGATCTCAGACGTTTTTTTTTTACTCCATCATTTTTTGAGATGCTTTCTCCAATTTAAACTAAAGCACTGAATATTACAAACTTTTCAATTTTAGCTCATGTCCGTATGTTACTATGTATGTTGATAATACCTGCCAACTCAGCATATGAAGATCCATTTTAGTCAGTATTATGGAGAATTCACAAATTAAATAATTTAAAATGAAATAAACAAAAACTATCTTGTTTTTAAATAGGTTTGAGATACGTCTCAGGAGTGGAAACTCCTTACTCAGCTATCTCTTACCAATTTCACCTTTTTAGTCAAAATAAAAACACAAAAACACAAAATATTTTTGTAATTTTTGAAAATTTTCAATTTTTTTTGTATTTTTCGAAAATTTTGGACTAAAAAATAAAAACAACACACAACTAAAAATAAGGTACTAGTCAACTAATTCCCTCCCCAAACCTAAATGAGACATTGTCCCCAATGTCTTAAACTATAGAATGAGAGTTAAGAAGGTCGTACCTGGTTAGCTGAAAATCGACGAAAAATTAAAGGTTAAGATCCAGATTAATACGACGCTTCTTACCACGATCGTTCTCGGACCAATTTATCTTTGAAAGGATAGGGTCAACTTGTGGTTCATAGGCTAAGAGTTGGTCAATTAGATCCGGAGCAGTTCTGGCAGTAAATAGTAGTTCTTTTAAAGGTTTTGACACGAACCCATTTCTCCGGTCATCATCAAGAAACACACAAAGAAAATCATAAAATCCATCAATGTTAAACAACCCAATTGGTTTCTGGTGTATGTTCAAGTTCGTCCAAGATAGCACTATAAAAATTTCCTCCAATGTGCCCAAGCCACCTGGCAAAGCAATAAAAGCATCAGCTCGATTAATCATTTCTACCAGTCGTTTAGACATACCTGGCACGATCAGTTCCTCTCCGTTTGTTGATCCAATAAGATTTGCTTCTGCCAAGGGTTTTGGGATGATTCCCAAAAAGTGACTGCCTCATACCTGTACGGCCTTTGAAACGATTCCCATTAGTCCAAGATTGCCTCCGCCATATACTAAGTGCATATTCCTTGCAGCTAAGACTCGACCCAATTCATGTGCTGCCTCTACGTATTGTGGCTTAGTACCAACACTAGTACCGCAAAACACACAGATGTTTTCAACTCGTCTTCTTGAAGTGGCTTCCATGTTTTACTCTGGATGTCTTCAAAAGTGAAATGATGAGTTGAATTTATAAAACCTAAAAAAGGTGAGTAATAATAGCGCAAGTATCTTCCAAAGGACGATTATTAGTTAACAGTAAAATAAATCGTGATAGTCAAAAAGGTCTGGATCCTGTCGGAGAAAATAAAAGAAAATAACAAAATAATTTACAATTATTAGGAAAAGACAAAGAGATATAATATGTACAAGAAAACTAGCGGCTTGATTGACGTCTATGCGTCAGGGACAAGCTTCCCATCTAATTTTCTTATAAACTGGCAAACAGAGTCTTTTTGAGTCAGATTCCCAAGACTTAATTGTTGTATTTCTTTTTGGAATTGTGTATGTAATTTGTGAATGGCTATGTGAACATATCCACTGGGATGCGTCTCAAGAGTTGAAGATATATCATCTAAAGACTCCTTACTCAAGCCATCCCTAATGAATTTAATTTTTTCTTCGCGATTATCAGACACCATTCCTAAAGAATGACAACGAGTATTGCAATTCCAGCGTGCACATTTGTAACAAACACCCATTTGTTTAGCTCTACGTTTCTTTGCATAGGTGCTTCTTCCAAAACCAGGTAGATGTGAAATAAAAGAGTCAGAAGACTCACCTGCCAATAGGACTCGTGCTTCAATTACCCAACGAATGTCATTAGGAACACCATGGATTGTTAGTAGTCTCATCCGTTCCAAGCGAGCTTTGTAGACTTTCATCAGAGAGTTTTGAGGGAGAGAAGAAAATTGCTTGTGAAGATTTGCGAGAACTTCTTCCATCCTGAAATGTCTTAATCTGCAAAAACTAAACACACAAAATTTAAATCACACCAAATCACAATATATACAAAAATTGCATGGGTTGCCTCCATGCAAGCGCTAAGTTTAAAGTCGTCAGCTAGACGTGACTTCTCGAACGTTAGGCTGGATCTGAAAGTGTGACACTTTCTTTTTGTCGCTCAAATGATTCTCCCCAGTAGTGTTTGACATGCTGACTGTTAACCTTGAATGTGTTGTTGGTATTGGGATCCAGTAACTCCACAGCTCCATATGGTAAAACCTGAGTAATCATAAATGGACCTGACCACCTAGATTTCAACTTTCCAGGGAAAAATTTCAACTTCGAGTTGTACAACAACACCTGCTGCCTTGGTTCCAACTGTCTGTGCACTATTTTTGGGTCATGCTATTTTTTGGTCTTTTCCTTGTACAATTTGGCATTCTCATAAGCCTGTAGGCGAAATTCCTCCAATTCATTGAGTTGGTGAAGTCTTTTCTTTCCTGCAGCTTGTGAATCAAGATTCAACTTCTTCAGTGCCCAGTACGCCTTGTGCTCAAGCTCAACTGGCAGATGACACGCTTTCCCAAACACCAATCGATATGGGGACATACCAATGGGTGTATTGTTAGCTGTCTGGTAGGCCCATAATGCATCATCTAGTTTTGTTGACCAGTCCCTCCTTGTTGATCCAACGATTCTTTCTAGGATTCTTTTGATTTCCCTGTTCGAAACCTCAACCTGTCCATTTGACTGTGGATGGTAAGCTGTGGCAACCTTGTGAGTAACTCCATATTTGGATAGGAGTGCATCGAAGTATCTATTGCAGAAATGTGAGCCACCATCACTGATGATTGCACGAGGTGTTCTGAACCGAGTGAAAATGTTCTTTTTTAGGAATTTGATCACCACTTTTGAATCATTGGATGGCAATGCAATTGCTTCAACCCATTTGGAGACGTAGTCTACAACAACCAGAATGTACAGGTTTCTGAATGATGGAACAAATGGTCCCATGAAATCTATACCCCACACATCGAATATTTCCACTTCTAGAATGTTTTGCAATGGTCATTCGTTTCTCCTGGAAATATTTCCCGTTCTCTGGCACCTGTCACATTGAAAAGCAAAAAGATAAGCATCTTTAAAAATAGTGGGCCAGAACAAACCTGATTATAGGACTTTGGCTGCAGTTTTATTTCCGCTGAAGTGTCCGTCATATGGTGATGAATGACAATGCTGCAGAACACTGTTGACCTCCTCATGTGGAACACATCGTCTCAATAATTGATCAGCACACCGTTTGAACATATACGGTTCATCCCAGATATAATACTTGACTTCTTTGAAGAACTTCTTCCGTTACTGAGTTGTCCATTCCAACGGCCATTTTCCTGATACAATGTAGTTGACATAGTCAGTATACCAAAGGACTTCCTGTTGTTTCATGGAAAACAGCTGTTCATCTGCAAGCGCACGTATCGTTCAAGTAGTATAAAAAGTATTGATCCCACGAGGACTTAATACCTAATCTATTAATTTTATGAGGTCAAATGATTACTAGTATCTAACATGTTGATTGATTGATTTGAAATGATGAAGGTTTTGAATTTAAAAACAAGTAAATAAAATTGCTCGAATGTAGGTTTAAGAAAATTCAATATTAAAAACTATCTAGGGTTGTGATTTCTTCCAATATTTTTTTAAAGATGAAGTGGTTATTTTATATTTGTGTAATAAATCGGTTTACTAACCTGGAACACTAAATTATGCAAAAGCCTCTGTCGATGGTCAGACGCAAATACCCAGTTTAACCCAATTGAAACATATGTCTATGTCAACCAAATTATCTGGATTCATTAAGTTTAAGTTCCAATTATGGCTACCCCCGCCCGAAAGGTATATGTCTATCCTGTAAGGAAATCTATTAAAGGGTTATCTATCCTCAAGGAAGATCGTGGGCTATTAAGTCTAAGGTTGAAACCTAAAATCCCTATGTCTAGTTCATTTTAGATTTACCATATCAATCTTATTGGTGATCAGACAACAAGAAGCATTGAGCTTAAGACTTAATAAATAAACCTTTAAATCACCCAAACTATAAAATAACCCCTTATAAAATGGTGATATTAGAATTCATCACAACCCCAGATAAAAAACTTAGTTACGACACATAACTAGGGCTAGTAAAAACTTAAATAAAATAAAAGACATAAAGTAAAATGCTGAAAAGTAAAATGTTGAAAAGTAAATTGCTGAAAAGTAAATGATGAAAAGTAAATGCTGAAATTAAATACTGAAAATTAAATGCTGAAAAGTAAATTGCTGAAAGTAAATTGCTGAAAAGTAAATGACGGAAAGTAAATGTTGAAATTAAATACTGAAAATTAAATGCTGAAAAGTAAATGCTGAAAGTAAATTACTGAAAAGTAAATACTGAAAGTAAATTGCTGAAAAGTAAATTGCTGAAAATTAAATAAGTAAAAGTACAATAAAAGAAAATGCTGAGGTAAAAAGATCCACTTTTATTACTTCTATTTTAGATATCTCCCTTAATATAATATATTAGCTTTGCATGATAATTACCAACCAGCCATATAGGCGGTATCCTGATTAAGTCAAATTAATAATTAATTACCAACCGACCAATCAGGCGGTATCCAGTTTAGTCAGGTTAAAACCAATTTAAATAATTACCAACCGACCAATATGGCGGTATCCTCGTTAAGTCAGGTTTTAACTAGTTTATATATTATAATTAAGGGAGATTAATCTAAATATTAGTAATAAAAGTTTTACCTATTACCCCAGCAAAGGGGAGTTACCTCCTCGTTACTGAAAAGTAAAAACTGAAAATTAAAGAAAGAAAAGTACTGTGCGTAAAAGTAAATTGCGGAAAGTAAAAACTGAAAAGTAAAGAAATGAAAGTGCGAAAGCGAAAATTAATTACTGAAAGCTGTAAATAAACAAACAAGATACAATCTTCTTAGTATTCTTAAGGAATTCCTTAGAAGAAAGTATGAATTTTACAAATGAAATGACTTGGTATTTATAGGCAAAATTTTGCCTCCATCAAATCATCCACCAAATCAATTATTAATTTCTCCACTAATTGCTCCACCAAATCCATTATTAATTGCTCCACTAATCTCTTATCATGTTTGGTGATGATTTGATAATTTTTATTATTTATTTATTAATTTATTTTTTTACTTTGAAAATGATTGAAAGTGACTTTAATAATTACACACAACACATTTCTGGATGGTTCATCAATTTCGGGCTTGAAATCTTCAGAATTCGAAATTATTTTGTCTTTCAAAGCTGTAGATCTTTGAGTCTTCTTTAATCTGGAACTTGAATCAGCTCAATCCGATATCGGAGTAAGACGTTATGCCTAAAATACGACAGATGCGCAAAATTGGAATTTCCAAAACTACACTTCGTTAAAACGCCCTTTCAAGTTTCCAATCTCCAAAATTAATATGTCAAGTCCAATTTTTGCCCTTATTTGACCCAAATTTCATCCTAAATGATTTCATTGTGTCCCAATATTATTTTATCTGTAAAATAAACTAAAACACATCAAAACATTCATCAAACCCGAGAAACTAAACAAAATATTAAGTAAATTGGGCGGTAAATATTGATATATTTTCCGCTCATCACACCCCCAAACCTAACATTTTGCTAGTCCTCAAGCAAACAACAAAATAAAATACAAGAAATAATTAAAATTAAACTAATCCACTTTCGTACGGATCACGGTTGCATTTAGCATATGCAACAAGCCTTTAAACCGCTAGGTGTCCCTAGTGGACGAGTTATAGTCTCGTGAGGGCTTACAGCAATGATACCCACAAACATTTTACAAAAGTAAAAATGTAGTGAAACTAATGCACACAAAAGCAAAAAGACAAGCGAAAAGAGAATAAAGAAGTTAGTGACTAATCAGGTGAAACTTCTACTCCAAGTTACTAGTTGTTTTCTTTCCTTCTAAATTACAGAATAAGTAAATTCTCCGATTATATTTACCATTCTTCATATACACAGCCAACATAATATTAAATAACTCATTTTTTCCCACAACAGTCACAAGTGCAGTTGATAAGAGAGTAATATTTTTGTCCTAAAGTTCTATCAGATTTCACACCTTTTTGTAGTAATGGAATAATTTTTCTGATTTTTTCTTTGATTTTTTTTCTATTTTTTATTTATATACAATATCTTCCATCTATGTAACGAGTGTTGGGTCGGTGGCTCCCAAACCAGTTGGCTTTAGGGCACCAGGTGTTAAGACACCTCTAAGGACTTAATTACTCAGACTTAAGATATTTTTGCAGCATCTTTGATCCATGTAGCGAGCTTTGGGCCAGTGACTCCCAAACAAGTTGGTTTTAGAGCACTATGTGTTAAAAGACCCTTACAGACTTAATAACTCTGATCTCAGATGTTTTTTTTTTTTATCCATTGCTTTTTGAGATGCTTCCTCCAATTAAACTAGAGCACTGAATATTACAAACTTTTCAATTTTAACTCATGTCCGTATGTTACTATGCATGTTGATAATATCTGCTAAATGAGCATATGAAGATCCATTTTAGTCAATTTTATAGAGAATTTACAAATTAAATAATTCAAAAGGAAATAAACAAAAATTAACTTGTTCCGAAATAGGTTTGAGATACATCTCAGGAGTGGAAACTCCTTACTCAACTATCTCTTACCAATTTCACCTTTTTAGTAAAAAAAAAAACACAAAAACGCAAAATATTTTTGTACTTTTTGAAAAATTTTCAATTTTTTTTTCGAAAAAATTTAGGACTAAAAATAAAAATAATACAAACTAAAAAAAAGGTACTGATCAACTAATTCCCTCCCCCAAACCTAAATGAGGCATTGTCCCCAATGTCTTAAACAGTAGAAGAAGAGTTTAGAAGATAATACCCGGTTAGCTGAAATTCTACAGGAGATTAAAGGTTAAGATCCAGATTAACACGACGTCTCTTACCACGATCGTCCTCAGACCAATTTATCTTTGAAAGGACAGGGTCAATTTGTGGTTCATAGGCTAAGAGTTGGTCTATTAGATCCGGAGCAGTTCTGGCAGTAAAGAGGAGTTCTTTTAAAGGTTTCGACACGAACCCATTTCTCCGAGCATCATCAAGAAACACACAAAGAAAATCATAAAATCCATCAACGTTAAGCAGTCCAAGTGGTTTCTGGTGTATGTTCAGGTTCACCCAAGATAGAACTATAAAAATTTCCTCTAATATGCCCAAGCCACCTAGCAAAGCGATAAAAGCATCAGCACTGTTAATCATTTCTGCCAGTCGTTCAGACATACCTGGCACGATCAGTTCCTCTCCCTTTGATGGTTCAATAAGATTTGCTTTTGCCAAGGGTTTTGGGATGATTCCCAAAATGTGACTGCCTCCTTCTTGTACGACTTTTGAAACGATCCCCATAAGTCCAAGATTGCCTCCGCCATATACTAAGTGCATATTCTTTGTAGCTAAGACTCGACCCAATTCTTGTGATGCTTCTATGTATTGTGGTTTAGTACCAACACTACTACCATAAAATACACAGATGTTTTCAACTCGTCTTCTTGATGTGGCTTCCATGTTTTACTCTGGATGTCTTCAAAAGTGTAATGATGAGTTGAATTTATAATACTTGAAAAGGGTGAGTAAAAATAGCACTAGTACCTGCCAAATGACAATTATTAGTTAACAGTAAATAAATCGTGATAGTCAAAAAGGTCTGGATCCTGTCGGAGAAAATAAAAGAAAACAACAAAATAATTTACAATTATTAGGAAAAGACAAAGAGATATAATATGTACAAGAAAACTAGCGGCTTGATTGACGTCTATGCGTCAGGGACAAGCTTCCCATCCAATTTTCTTATAAAATGGCAAACATGGTCTTTTTGAGTCAGATTCCCAAGACTTAATTGTTGTCTTTCTTTTTGGAATTGTGTATGTAATTTGCGAATGGCTATGTGAACATATCCACTGGGATGCGTCTCAAGAGTTGAAGATATATCATCTAAAGACTCCTTACTAAGCCATCCCTAATGAATTTAATTTTGTCTTCACGATTATCAGACACCATTCCTAAAGAACGACAACGAGTATTGCAATTCCAGCGTGCACATTTGTAACAAACATCCATTTGTTTAGCTCTACGTTTCTTTGCATAGGTGCTTCTTCCAAAACCAGGCAGATGTGAAATAAAAGAGTCAGAAGACTCACCTGCCAGTCGGACTCGTGCTTCAATTACCCAACGAATGTCATTAGGAACACCATGGATTGTTAGTAATCTCATCCGTTCCAAGCGAGCTTTGTAGACTTTCATCAGAGAGTTTTGAGGGGGAGAAGGAAATTGCTTGTGAAAATTTGCGAGAACTTCTTCCATCCTGAAATGTCTTAATCTGCAAAAACTAAACACACCAAATTTAAATCACACCAAATCACAATATATAAAAAAATTACATGGGTTGCCTCCATGCAAGCGCTAAGTTTAAAGTCGTCAGCTAGACGTGACTGCTCGAACGTGTTGGATAATATGACCCATAGCGTCACTATTTGCACAGATCATTGTGTTGTTGTAGCAAATTAACTATGTAACAAGGAAATTGCACTCTCTTCATTTTGTGATTAGATCACCATAGATATATAAATGAAGAGAGGTCCATATGATTAGTTCCTGGATTGAGATGATATGAGACAGTATCAGTCCACGAAGGATTAATCATTAAATATCCATAGCCGTAGTATTATCGAGACTGGACATCGATAATGCGGAATAGGCTAGTATTGCACTTGTGCGCGTTGTGAGGGCACAACGGCATAGTTCTCATATATATAAGTATTGGATACTTGTGCAAGTGCGATAGGAGGTGTGTTTCACCGATGGTACGGGAAACAGCTTCGCTCTGGATAGACCCTTCGGAATCCCATTGGTATTATGACTAGGTGTCTATGGGAGGCCGAAATCAAGGTAGGTGTGTATAGTCTTAACCTGAGACTTGCATCGCTAATACTTACGACAATCGGCAAACTTTGGTTTTGGTGGTGGGGGATCTTAACTGGTTCTGTGTACACCACTCTGGGTTTATCAGAGAATCGTAGTGTATTGGATGTGATGTCAAGACGGAAGTGTCACTCCAGTCATAATGGAGATGATGTCACGCAGGATACGGTATTAGTGCTCTTCAGTGATGCGCATCCAATCGTGATATTATGACCAGGTCATGAATATCCGATTATAGAGACTAGTTACCAGACATCCGATATGTGTTTCGGACGGGGCAGACACTTATCCAGCCCCAGCCTAGCACGTGATTATCCGATACTGGGCCGATATGCACAATACATTAGTATACTACGCTTGATACAGATCTTTGATATTCTTGATGAATTTGTCCGGAGAACTTGGGAAGACTTGGTGCTTTGCTAGGAGTCGACCTTGTCTCGTAAATCGGTAGAACGTAGTACTTGGTACGTACGTGATTCGGATACTCCGACGACCGTATTTACTGCCAGATTATCCGGGGATCTCATGGGTCGCTTCCCGATAATCACCGATGACGCACAACTCGCACTCTTGAATAATCTGGGATTATAATAGAAGAGAGAGAAAAGTAATCTAGGATTAATTACGGAGATATTTTATCTAGGATAAAATATCGTCTAGAGAGAGATAACGATTAATTTGGAATTAATCGGTAAATTAAAATTCGATATATTAAACGAAATTAGATTTCGACGCGGAATTAAAATTAGATTTTAATTCGGGCAAACGAGTTAATTTAGAATTAATTCGTTAGCGACGTAAAATAATTTCGCTAGCCGCAATTATTCGATTTAATTAACGTCGCGACGTAAGCTCGGTATTTCGGAAATATCGAACCCGAACGCGTGAGTGCACGTGGGCCACTTTCATTTGGAAATGTGTGGGGCCCACATGACACATGTCATATTATGCATTATTTAATTCTAATGCATTGCATGGTGATGTGTACATTGCACTCAATGTCATTGCATGGAAATGAGTGTTTGACACTCTAAGCCATTGCATGATGTGTCAATTTATATTATATTAATTTATTATTAATTTAATGAATATTATGGCATAAATATAAATTGATTTTTGGTAACAAAAATTAATTACACAAAAACACATTTTTTCTCTCAAATTCTCTCATCTCTCTCACGCCCAAGTGTGGCTATTCTTCACTGGTTTTGAACCAGTTTGGGCGTGAATAAGGGAAGCCAAGAGTGGGTTTTCATGGTGAAAATTCAAGTGCTAGCACACTTACAAGTCTTGCGAAGGTGGTAGGGAGGTTCGACCATGAGACGGGATCCATCCGACGAAGCTAGGAGCTCCGTTTCTTCACTCAAATTTCTGTTTTGCAGGGCAGTGGACTGCCAGCAGTTTGGCGTGAAGGGCAGTACGTTTTTGGCCTTGATTTGTCTTCAAATCGACATAACCGATCAATGTGAGTATTCCGCTACCTCCGTTGATGTATTCACGCATTATTTCATGTCTTGATTTGATCTTGGGACCTTAGAATAAACCAACAGAACGTTTATGCTGGATCTGAAAGTGTGACATTTTCTTTTTGTCGCTCAAATGATTCTCCCCAGTAGTGCTTGACACGCTTGTTTTTAACCTTGAAAGTCTTGTTGGAGTCAGGATCATGTAACTCAATGGCTCTGTCTGGTAAAACCTTGGTGATCACAAATGGACCTGACCACCGTGATTTTGGCTTCCATAGGAAGAATTTCACCCTTAATTTGTTTAACAGTACCTTCTGCCCTGGTTCCAGTTGTATGCGCACTAACTTCTCATCTTGGCCTTTTCTTTGTACAATTTGGCATCCTCAAAAGGCTGATTGTGAAATTCCTCCAATTCGTTGAGCTGGTGGAACTTTTTCTCTTTTGTTGCTTGTAGTGCAAGAATTGGCTTTTTTAGTGCACAAGACGCTTTATCTTCAGGCTCCATAGGCAATTGACATGTTTTAAGTTTGTTAGTAGAACTTTGCATTGTATTGGAGTTCTGAATGGTACTGTGTATCACATCAAGTCTGAAACATTCATCCTTCTTTTCATCATCTGGGAAATTCATGGCCTTGAAAACATTGAATATTACTTCTTGGTCCTGTACCCTCATGGTTAATTCTCATTTTTGTACATCAATAATGGTTCGACCTGTAACCAAGAATGGTCTCCCAAGGATGATTGGCACATCTGCGTCTTCCTCCATATCAAGGACAATAAAATCTGCTGGGAAAATGAATTTTTCAACCTTGACCAGCACATCCTCAACTACGCCTCTTGGAAATACGAGCGTTCTATCAGCAAGTTGTAGAGAGACTAATGTGGGCAATGTTTCTCCAATTTGCAGTTTCCTGAAAATAGAAAAAGGCATCAAGTTAACACTTACACCTAAATCACATAAAGCCTTACCAAAGTCATGTTCTCCTATGGTGCAAGGTACAGTGAAACTGCCAGGATCTTTCAACTTTGGAGAAAGTTTTCTCTGAATGATGGCGCTGCATTCTTCTGTCAATGCTACTGTCTCGTAATCTCCCAATCTCCGCTTTCGTGAAAGAATGTCTTTCATAAATTTGGCATAGCTGGGCATTTGTTCCAACGCTTCTGCAAATGGAATGTTGATATGCAGCTTTTTGAACACCTCCAGGAAACGAGCAAACTGCTTGTCCATTTTGTTTTTCTGAAGACGCTGAGGAAAATGTGGAGGTGGAGTGATCTGTTATTTTTCCTTTGCTTCTTTTTCCTCCATCTGTTGCTTTGTTTCTTTTGGAATATCTTCAATTGTTGCCTTGATTCCAATATCTTTATTGATTTCAGTACCGCTTTTTAACATGATGGCATGACATTGCTCATTTCCCATGTTCCTCGGATTTGGTTCAGTGTTGCTAGGAAGGGTACCTGGTGGTCTGTAACTCTGAGCATTGGCCAGTTGTCCCATTTGATTTTCCATTGCTTTAATAGAGGCTGAATGGCTTTGATTCAATGATACTTGATTTTGAACCATAGCTGCTAAATCATCATATTTTGCTTATTGCTTCTTCAACTGGGCCATCACTTCTATTATTCCTGGTTCTTTTTCATGCTCCTAGCCTTTGTTCTGTTGCTGGAATCCGAGTGGTGGGTTGTTCATTTGCCCTGAATTGTTGCTCCATGAAAAATTGGGATGATTCCTCCACCATGGGTTGTAGGTGTTGGAATATTGATTATTCCCCTATCTGTTGAAATTGTTAACATAGTCCACTGTTTCTTTATGTTAAATTGGTTCCGGTGCTCCTTCATATGGTGAACTTGTGGTTCCAGCGATGTTCACAACTTGCGTGCTAAGTGTTTCTAGAAATTTATATATCACATCCAGCTTGGAATTTAGTGCTGTGTTGGCTCTAACTTCATAAATTCCTGCAATTCTTTGGTAATGCTCCTTTCTGTTGGCCATAAAGAATTGTTGTTGGCCATTTCTTCAATTAAGTCCCAGGTCTGATCTTCCCCTTTTGCCATCAAAGCTCCTCCAGCAGCAGCATCAATTATGGTTCTCATTATTCCAGAAAGTCCATTGTAGAAGGTTTGGACTTGTAGCCACTTTGTGATCTCATGATGAGGACATTTCCGGAGTAAATCTTTGAATCTTTCCCAAGCTTCGCAAATGGATTCTTAATCTTGTTGTACAAAAGATGTGATGTCATTCCTCAACTTTGCAGTTCTTGCTGGTGGAAAGTACTTTGCAAGGAATTTTGTGGCTAGAGTGTTCCAAGTTGTGATGGAACCTACTGGTAGTGAATGTAGCCAAGCTTTAGGTCTGTCTTTCAGGGAAAATGGAAAAACCCGCAGTCTCATTGCTTCTTCAGCTGCTCGGTTGTAATTGAAAGTATCGCAAACTTCCAAGAAGTTGCCGATGTGGGCATTAGGATCTTCAGTTGCATTCCCCCCAAACTGTACTGACTGCTGAATCATCTTGATGCATGTTTTGATGTCACCTGCATTTGCTAGCAAGGGAGGAAGTACAATACAAGAAATGAGTCTGTC
The DNA here is from genome assembly GCA_019454045.1 of Zanthoxylum bungeanum. Taxonomy (NCBI): domain Eukaryota; kingdom Viridiplantae; phylum Streptophyta; class Magnoliopsida; order Sapindales; family Rutaceae; genus Zanthoxylum; species Zanthoxylum bungeanum. Next base: position 104,855 of record SKCR01032857.1, read on the forward strand.
AACCACCGGAATGGTTTTGTCTCGAATGGGAATCGGTGGTGCAACGTTCAAAGGTTCAGGTTCCATGTTAATAATTGCTTCTTGGCCTTCTCGCCTTTCCCTTTTCAACTTTCTGATGGTTCTTTCAATTTCTGGGTCAAGCGATTGGAGTTCAAAGCTTCTGGTTCGTCTCATGTAGTTTGTGAGAACCTGAAACACAAGAAAACAAAAATAATAAGTAAAAAGAAATTAGATACAAGTAACGTATCTAACCTCAAAACTAATAGTGAAAGATAAATAAGTCCCTGGCAACGGTGCCAAAAACTTGACCGGCGTAAACACACACGTATAACGCAAGCGCACGTATCGTTCAAGTAGTATAAAAATATCAATCCCACGAGGACTTAATTCCTACTGTTGTTATTAATTGTTGAATCTATTTATTTACAAATATCTAATTAAATGGAGAAGAGAACGATTGTTTGAATGGTTGAATGTGGTTTTCCTTAATTAAAATAAATAAAATAAACAAAAGAAAATACTAAGGAAAATAACAAAAGACTCAAAGATCTAGGGTTGTGAATCTTTCTAATATCTTTTAAAAGATGAAGTGATTATTTTATGTTTGTGTAATAAATCGGTTTACTAACCTGGAACACTAAATTATGCAAAAGCCTCTGTCGATGGTCAGACGCAAATACCCAGTTTAACCCAATTGAACCATATGTCTATGTCAACCAAATTATCTAGATTCATTAAGTTTAAGTTCCAATTATGGCTACCCCCGTCTGACAAGTATATGTCTATCCTGTAAGGAAATCTATTAAAGGGTTATCTATCCTCAAGGAAGATCGTGGGCTATTAAGTCTAAGGCTGAAACCTAAAATCCCTATGTCTAGTTCATTTTAGATTTACCAGATCAATCTTATTGGTGATCAGACAACAAGAAGCATTAAGCTTAAGACTTAATAAGTAAACCTTTAAATTACCCAAACTATTAAATAACCCCTTATAAACCGGTGCTATTAGAATTCATCACAACCCCAGATAACTAACACATAACTAGGACTAGTAAAAACTTAAAAGTAAAAGACATAAAATAAAAATGCTGAAAAGTAAAAGACATAAAGTAAAAGCTGAAAAGTAAATTGCTGAAAAGTAAATGACGGAAAGTAAATGCTGAAATTAAATACTGAAAATTAAATGCTGAAAAGTAAATTGCTGAAAGTAAATTACTGAAAAGTAAATGTTGAAAGTAAATTGCTAAAAGTAAATTACTGAAAAGTAAATTGCTGAAAATTAAATAAAGTAAAAGTACAATAAAAGAAAATGCTGAGGTAAAAGGATCCACTTTTATTACTTATATTTTAGATATCTCCCTTAATATAATATATTAACTTTACATGATAATTACCAACCAGCCATATAGGCATTATCCAGATTAAGTCAAATTAATAATTAATTACCAACCGACCAATCAGGCGGTATCCAGTTTTGTCAGGTTAAAACCAATTTAAATAATTACCAACCGACCAATATGGCGGTATCCTCGTTAAGTCAGGTTTTAACTAGTTTATATATTATAATTAAGGGAGATTAATCTAAATATTAGTAATAAAAATTTTACCTTTTACCCCAGCAAAGGGGAGTTACCTCCTCATTACTGAAAAGTAAAAACTGAAAATTAAAGAAAGAAAAGTACTGTGCGTAAAAGTAAATTGCGGAAAGTAAAAATCGAAAAGTAAAGAAAAGAAAGTGCGAAAGTGGAAATTAATTACTGAAAGCTGTAAATAAACAAACAAGATACAATCTTCTTAGTATTCTTAAGGAATTCCTTAGAAGAAAGTATGAATTTTACAAATGAAATGGCTTGGTATTTATAGGCAAAATTTTACCTCCATCAAATCATCCACCAAATCAATTATTAATTGCTCCACTAATTGCTCCACCAAATTCATTATTAATTGCTCCACTAATCTCTTATCATGTTTGGTGATGATTTGATAAATTTTATTATTTATTTATTAATTTATTTTTTTGCTTTGAAAATGATTGAAAGTGACTTTAATAATTACACACAACACACTTCTGGATGGTTCATCCATTTCGGGCATGAAATCTTCAGAATTAGAAATTATTTTGTCTTTCACAGCTATAGATATTTGAGTCTTCTTTAATCTGGAACTTGAATCAGCTCAATCCGATATCAGAGTAAAAAGTTATGCCCAAAATACGACAGATGCACAAAACTGAAATTTCCAAAACTGCACTTCGTTAAAACGCCCTTTCAAGTTTCCAATCTCCAAAATTAATATGTCAAGTCCAATTTTTGCCCTTATTTGACCCATATTTCGTCCTAAATGATTTCATTATGTCCCAATATTATTTTATCTGTAAGATAAACTAAAACACATCAAAACGTTCTTCAAACCCGAGAAACTAAACAAAATATTAAGTAAAAGAGGCGGTAAATATTGATATATTTTCCGCTCATCAGAGGGCATAACAACATAGTTCTAATATATTTGGGTATAGGATACTCATGAAAGTGTGATAGGAGGTTGTGTTTTATCGATGGTACGGGAATAGCTTCTCTCTGGATAGACCCCCTCGGAATTCCATTGGTAGTATGACTATGTGTCTATGGAAGTCCGAAATCAGGGTAGGTGTATTTGGTCTTAACCTGAGACTTGCACTGCTAATACTTGCGACAATCAATATACTTTTGGTTTTGGTCGTCCAGGGCTTTAATAGGTTCTGTGTACGGCTCTGCTGGGTATATTGAGAATCGTAGTGTGTTGGGTGTGATGTCAAGACAGAAGTATCACTCCAGTCATAGTGGAGATGATGGTCACGTAGGATATGAGACTGGTTTTCTTATATGCTGTAGCTATCGGGATATTATGACTAGGTCATATATATCCGATTATAGAGACTAGTTACCAGAGATTCGATATGTGCTTCGTACGGGACAGACATAATTCCAGCCTCAGGCCTAGCATGTGACATCCGATACTGGATCGAAATATGCTATACTACGTATACTATGCCTGATATAGATCACGATATTCATGTAAGGATATTTCTGGAGAATTGGGAAGGCATGGCGTTTTGCTAGAAGCCAACCTTGTCTTGTAAATCGGTAAAAACGTTGTACCAGGTACGTACGTGTTCGGATAGTCCGACGACCGAATTTACTGCCAACACATCCGGGGATCTCATGGGTCGCTTCCCGAAGATTCACCGATGACGTATGACTCGCACTTTAATTAATCTGGGATTAATTAGATGAGAGAGAAAATTAATCTGAGATTAATTACAGAGATATTTTATCTGGGATAAAATATCATTTAAAGAGAGATAACGATTAATTTGGAATTAATCAATAAAATAATATATTCGATATATTATACGAAATTGGATTTCGACGCGGAATTAAAATTAGATTTTAATTCGGGCGAACGAATTAATTTAGAGTTAATTCGTTAGCGATGTGAATAGTGATTTCGCTAGGCATAATCATTTAATTACGTCGCAACGGAAAATTCGTTAATTTGGAATTAGCGAACCTGAGCCCGAGAGTGTTTGCGAGCGCATTCACATTTCGAATTCGAGTGCGGCCCGCGAGTCACATCAAGCGTCAAATTGCAAGTCACATCAAGCGTCAAATCATATGTCACTTTGAGTGATATGACATTTGATTGATTGATTGATTGATTGATTGATGGGAGTTGTTGGGAGCTTTTAAAGCTTGTACTTGTTTGAATTTTTGAAAATCAAATTTGGTATATGTTTAATTAATTTTTGAAATTAATAAAGATATACACAACTTCCATAACTCTCTCATTGCTCACGTTTTTGGAGCCAAATACCTCTCCTCTCTCACTCGGTCTAGGACCATTTTTCTTCCTCTGTTTTCTGCCAATGCCGTGAATGGAAGGAGAAGAAGCTAGGTGATTTTGTGGCAAAATCATCAAGAGCTAGCACTCAAATGAGTTCATACAAAGGTGATAGGGAACTAACTTCATGAGCATGAAATCACCATCATTTAAAGCTTTGAGCTTGGAGCAACAATGGAGGACCATGGCTGAAATTTTGAGGACCCAAAACCAGCCCACTGCCGAGACTTCCAATGGAGGGCAGAAAAGTTTTTGTGTTCGTTGCATCACCTCAACCGCTCGATGTAAGTATTCCGTAACTTCCTCGTGTATTCGCACTTATGTTTGATGCTTGATTATTCGATCCTCGGGACCGTAGAACTCCAACACGTAGTGCAATGGATGATTCTGATAAAGAGGAATAGCTCAAAGCTATGAACTTCGAGATGGAGTCTATATACTCCAACTCAGTCTGGGAACTTGTAGACCAACCTGATGGAGTAGAACCCATAGGTTATAAGTGGATCTATAAGAGAAAAAAGGAATGGATGGGAAGGGTTATACTCCAGAAAGAGAGAATCGACTATGATGAGACTTTCTCGCTAGTAGCAATGCTAAAATCCATATACATTATTCTTTCCATTGCCACATATTATGACTATGAGATTTGAAAAATGGATGTCAAGACTGCATTCTTGAATGACAATCTTGATGAGAGTATCTATATGGTACAACTAGAGGGGTTCATAACCCAACGTCATGAGCAAAAAATTTACAAGCTATAAAGTCCATTTATGGACTTAAGCAATCATCTCGATCTTGGAACATAAGATTTGATACTACGATCAAGTCTTATAATTTTGAGTAGAACGTTGATTAGCCTTGTGTTTACAAGCGCATCTTTGATGATAAGGTGGTTTTTCTCGTGTTGTACATCGATGATATTTTATTCATTGGGAATGATGTAAAGATATTATCGAACATGAAAATTTTGCTAGCTAACCAATTATAAATGAAAGATTTGGGAGAGACAAGTTATGTACTTGGGATCCAGATCATTCGGGATCACAAAAGATGACTGTTTTCAATGTCTCAGGCATCCTATATCGAAAAGATTCTTGTGCGATTTGGAATGTAGAATTTCAAGAAATGTAATTTTCCTTTCAGACATGAAATTCATTTATCAAAGGAATAGTCTCCTAAGAAACCTCAATGAGTTGAGGAAATGAGACATATCCCATATGCCTCAGTGGTTGGAAGTCTTATGTATGCTATGTTATGCACAAAACCAGACATCTGCTTTGCAGTGGAAGTAGTAAGTAAGTTTTAGTCAAACCCAGATTAGATCATTTGGTAGCAGTGAAACATATTCTCAAGTGTCTTAAGAGAATGAGAAATTATATGCTTGTATATTCAGGTGAGGATACGATCCTTATGGGATATACCGACTCTGATTTTCAAACGGATGTAGATTCAATGAAATCAACACCCAGATCAGTTTTCAACCTAGGTGGTGGGGCCATTATGTGGAGAATCATAAAAACAATCTTGTATTGCTGACTCTACCATGAAGGCTGTATATGTAGCAGCTTGTGAAACAGCTAAGAAATCAGTCTGGCTCCATAAGTACTTGGGAAAGCTGGAAGTTAATCCAGATATGGATAAACCACTCACACTTTATTGCAATAATAGTGGTCCAGTGGCGAATTCCAAGGAACCAAGAAGCCACAAGAGGAGAAAACATATAGAGAGAAAATATCATCTCATCAGGGAGATAGTGCAGAGATGAGACGTTTCTGTCACACAGATTGCATTCGAAGAGAACCTGACTAATCTGTTTACAAAGACCTTATCAGTTAAATTTTTTGAAGGTCACCTAAAGGGTTTATGATTACATGACATGTCTAATTTGCTCTAGTTCAAGTGGGAGATTGTTAGGATATATGCCTTATAGCTTCATGTATTGTAAACAAAATTGTTTATTGAAATAATAGATGCATTATTCATTTATCAAAATTATTTGATTTAAATCACATATTGTAAATTGTGTTGTTTACCCTTGATTACTCTGGTGCTTTCAGACTTAGTATATGAATGATACACAAGAGGATTTAAGTATGAAGTTAGTAATCTAAAATAGTCCATATAGAGCAAGAAAAATGGGTATTTTATTTGTGGTTTATCTATAGCCGCGGTCCATTCTATACTTGTCTAACAACCTTGATCCGAGATCTTTCATGTAGTGACATGAGAATGAATGTATCTTGTATGATGTGATCATATAGGACTAGACCCAGATAGAAATGAATATCTTATAATATATGTTAACTAAAGAAATTCATTTTATCTACTTGATGGTCATATATGGATTGATCTTAATCCTGAGTGTACTTCGAACTCCTGCATGGCATGCTATATCCTTTGATTTACTAAGGTGAGGTTGGTGTAGCAGTCCCGATAAATAACTACGTATTTTGGGGATATGGTTTGGTGTGTAGCTGGGAATATTTTTACATAGACATGGAGTTCACTTCTTCTTACGAGAAGTAGAAGAGTATCTCTCTTAAGGGTTGATTTGGTACTAGAACAATTAGAGCGCTCAAGTCTTTCTATTACGAATAGAAAGATTAATATTATAATAGTTATGAATTAATTGTTCATTAGGGAATCAATGGTACTTAAGGTATAAAATAATTAGAGGGGTATAACAGACTTATGATCGGGCTCTAATTATGAGATATTCGTTAAGGGCCAATCCGTATGTAATGACTATATCGATGGACACCGAAGTTGTTCGACTTATATTTTCCATCTATGGCAACGAGAGTTCAACTTCAAATTTTTATTGGAATAACGTGAAGTTAATAATTTGGAATATTTGATTAAAGAGTTTAATTAATATTTCGAGATTATTGGAGCTCGGAAGTGTAGATCCATTAAGTCCCCGTGCTAGCTCGATTAACTATAGAAAACCTAATATAATTGGATTGTCTAATTATATATTCACTTTTAAATTTATATATTATTAATAAGATTAATAATATAAATTGTCACAAATGAAAACTATATTAAATGTGTTTAATATAATATTTTCTAGAATTATTTGATAATGAGATAATCAAATTGTGATTATGAGATAATCAAGTTAGTAATAATTATGAGATAATTTTTACATCATAATTAAGGTAATTACATCATTATTATGATAATGATTTTTAAATTGTCTTGGAGACAAGACCATATGACTTTCCATACTCTCCAATAATTTATATCTATTAGGTATGACCTAAATACCTAATTATTTTTTCATTAGTAGTTCACTTTTTATGCTTTGGTATGGACTCCACTTGAGTGTGTTTGCCATTATAAGATAGCATTAGTGGCTTAATGACAAGTGTAGTTAGCTTGATTGAAAAAATAAAATCCTGAAATTTTTCCACTCAATGGTGGAGAGAATAAAGGTGAACTAAACATATACACAAGAGTTGTGAGAGAGTAAGATCAAGCTATTTTCTCAAAGTGTTGAGAAGATAGCAAAGAAAAGAAAAATTCAGAATTTTCTCAAGTGTTGAGACGAGAAAGAAAAAGTGTGAGTTGGATCTTTATCTTTTTCATTAACTCTTTCTAAAAGCCAAAACAATTTTGTGGCAACATAAATCTCTAAAGAATTTAGAGATTAATCTTTGTGAGTAAAGCCCACACTTCGGTTTATTAGTTTCGAGTCACAGTTCGGAAGATCGAGTGGTTGATCCAGGCATTGGATCTCAAAGGAAACACATCCATATCGAGGAGCAAATCCATTCACCAAGAGTCGGTGGAATTCGGTTTCAGCAAAGGGAGAAATTTTTCAAGGTCTATCCCAGAGCCAATAGCGTTTCCACTGCGTAAAAGGAAAGCCGTTTCCTACACACATATGCTACTCGACTCGAGGAGATTATATTGACGGTGGTGTGTACGTCTAACTATTAAGAATCACCAGTGAGTCATTTAGTATTCACTTCAACGAATACCCACATATCTATACGAGCTTTCCTTACTCATGGTATATTTGGGTTAAACCATTGGAATTCCAATTCCATTATATAGCGTGTGCTAGTCTTCTAGGTTATAGAAATTCAACCATATTCCAAAACCAAGGACTAGGAATATTTACTTTAATAATAGTTTATAACAGTAATACTATCTCAATGTCGGACCACCCAGTGTCCAGTGTTACTACATGACTATTCTAAGGTCAATGTCATTTTCAGCATATTTATACATCTAATAAATATGTATTATGACATTAACAATATCAAGATTTGCAATGAAAATGTAGTTATTTTATTAATAAATAATAAAATATAATGTAAAATATATTATTCGGATTGACGCTCCAAACACCAACTCCAATAAGAGTAATGTTATATATGTGTAAAATGATAATGGTGTATTTCGAGGCATGAGTCGTTTGTCAAAATCTGATGTATCTAAAATATGTTATGTGATGTTCTTGTTTACGTGATTTTGTTTACGTTTTTAGTTAGGATTGCAATTTGTATTTTTTTATTGTGAGTTTTTGCTATGGATGATGAATGTGGTGCGTGTTATGTGATGAGTCTTATACGTTAGTGGATAATTCTGCTTTTATTACTTATGATGTTTTGTTTTAAAATTTGATGTTTTGATATTTTGATTTATGATTGTAAAAAGTGTTTTTGATAAAAAGAAGAAGATTTTGAATAGTTTGGTTTTAACCACATATGATAAAAAATATATTTTTGTCTCGACACTTGTTTATGTTTTAATTTTTTATGAATTATCATTATGTTTCCACCGAGACGCTTGTTAATGAAATGTTTCTACCCCGATGCTTGATCTACGTTTTCATGATTTTTGATGTATCGATATGTTTCCGTCCGGGTGCTTGTTTAGGGTTCCGTCCATATGAAAATGGAACGACCTGCTACTCTGTCGACATGGTCATATTCGTATACTATCCGATCAGAGCGCGCGAATTGAGCAGTGGATGCTTGATAAATTTTTTGAAAAGAATATTTTTCAAGAGAACTATGTTGAGATATATGAATTTGAATTCCACTTACATTTTCAAACAAAAATTGTCTTAATTAATGTATACTTAGTGTTTTGGAGAAAGAATGATTTCAAAAGAATTATGTTTCAAAGGAGATACATCTAATTTCGTTATAACTGTTGGAAAATTGTGACCCATAGCATCACTATTTGTAAAAGACATTGTGGTTTTTGTACAAATTAACTATGTGACAAAGGAAATTGACATTTTATCATTTTGTAATTAGATTACTTGAATATAGAAAAATGATAAAAGTCCTTATGATTAGTTACAGATTATAAGATATGAGACAATATCAATCCACTAAAGGTTTAATCATTAAATATCACAAGTCGTAGTATTATCGAGACTGGACATCGATAATGCAGAATAGACTAGTATTACATTTGTGTGCGTTATGGAAGCGTAACGACATAGTTCTCAAATATTTGGGTATTGGATACTCATGCAAGTGTAATATGAGGTTCTGTTTACCGATGGTACGGAAACAGCTTCGCTCTGGATAGACCCCTCGGAATCCCATTTGTGGTATGACTATGTGTCTATGGGAATCCGAATCAGGGTAGGTGTATTTGGTCTTAACCTGAGACTTGCATCACTAATACTTGCGAGAATCAGTACGCTTTGGTTTTGGTCATCCGAGACTTTAACAGGTTCTGTGTATGCCTCTTCTGGGTTTATTGAGAATCGTAGTGTATTGGGTGTGATGTCAAGATGGAAGTATCACTTCAGTCATATGGAGATGATGATCACGTAGGGATACAAAACTAGTACTCTAATATGTTGCAACTATCAGGATAATATGACAAGGTCATGATTATCCGATTAAAGAGACTAGTTGCTAGTGATCCGATATATGCTTCGTACGGGGCAGACACAATTCCACCCTCAGGCCTAACATGTGACATCTGATATTGGATCGTAATATGCAATACTTGGTATACTACACTTGATATAGATTATGTATTCCTTAAAAGAATATTTCTGGAGAATTGGGAAGGCACGGTGCTTTGCTAGAAGCCAACCATGTCTTGTAAATCGGTAAGAACGTGGTACCGGGTACGCACTAATTCGGATAGTCCGACGACCAGATTTACTGCCAACATATCCAGGGATCTCATGGGTCGCTTCCCGAAGATTCACCGATGACGTTTGACTCGAGCAGAATTAATCTGGGATTAATTATTAGAGAGAGAAAATTAATCTATGATTAATTGCGGCAAGAATTTATCTGGGATAAAATTAGAATAGTAGAGAGAGAATGATTAATTTAGAATTAATCGATTAAATAATATATTAAATGAAATTAGATTTCATAGCGGAATTAAAATTGGATTTTAATTCGGGCGAACGAATTAATTTAGAATTAATTCCTAAGTGACTTTAATATTTAATTATATCACAACGGAAAATTCGTTAATTCGGAATTAACGAACCATAGCGCGAAATGTGTTTAGCGGGCCCACTCGAATTTTGAATTTAAAGTGGGGCCCACAAGTTACATCACTTGTCAACTACACTTACTTTATGGTGATGGAAGTTAGTAGTGGTTGATGGCTTGTTTCTTACACAAGCTTATTTTATTTTGATGTGTGATTGACTTTTACTAACTTTGGAAGTTTGGTATTAGGTTAATTGTTTTTGGAAATCAAAAACACATCACTCACTCTCTCATTCTTGCCAAGGCCGATTGTACTCTCTCCCTCTCCCCTTGCCCATTGCCGAGAGTTGCTCTCAAGAACATGGAAATTTTGTTGCAAAATTTTCATTGCTAGCACATTAAAGGAGTCCAACAAAGGTGTTAGGGAAACCATTCCCTTGAGTTTGGAATTCGAAGATCAAAGCTTGGAGCTCAACATTCATACAAAAGAGGGCTTGGAGCAATTCTCAAGGAGGTAAAATTTTTGTATTCTCTACATCCACTTATCCGCTCAATGTAAGAATTTTCTGCAAACTTACTTTGTTTATTCACATAAGTTTCATGCTTAATAGATCCTTGGCATGTTCTAGGAGAACCCAACATTGGTATCAGAGCCAATTTTAAGCATGAAATAATTAGGGTTCATAGACTTTATTTTGGGGATTTTGTGATTTGAGCATGATATCTTCAAATTGAATGTTTGGTTATGCTTAGATTATGATAACTTAGAGTTATGCATGATTAATTTTGAGAAAAATTGATTAGATTAATTTTCCCCAAATTAGATGCCATGGCCGAATATGATGGACCTTAGAAGCTCATTGTGTTTTTTGATTTTAGACCATTGGATGTGTTTAAATGCATGAGTATATTGATTTGTGATTTAATTGGATTGAAATCAAAATTGGATGTAAAAATGCATGAAAACCGTGAGCTATGTAAGCATGGAATGAGTTGATTTTGCTTCAATTGTGTTGGACATGAATTGAACATATTAAAGCATGATTAATTAATTAAATTGGTGTTTTGGAAATATTAATTTAACTAATTAATTATGGCTAATACACTTTAATTAAAAATTGTGATATTTGGAATATTGTAATTAAATAAATTAGTCTTTAATTTTGAATTGGGCTAATGTTGTTGTATTTGGGCTTAATGGGTTTGGTTGGGCCAAGTTGGTTTAGGATAATTGGATTGGATCCAAATTGGACCTAAAACCATACCATAAAGTCCAAATAGAATAATTGGGCCTAATGGGCCAAAATTAATTTTATGGAAAATGGTGATTCCTTATTGGGCTTTGGTTGCCAAAGTCCATGCCTTAAGAAATTAATTAAAAGCCCAATGGACTTTAATTAAGTTGACATTGGATGTTAATTTGGCCTTTGAGACCTATTAAGATTGGATTTAGAATCTAAGTCTAAAAGGCACATAATTAAGTGTAATTATTTAATTTAGAATTAAATATGAATTAGTATTGAATACGAATTAAATTGGATTTAATATTGTAGTTCGATATAATTGAAGAATTCGCACTTTGAGTACTTATTATTAAACGAGTTGGACTCGCGCAAATCAAATCGTTGTTTGAACATTGGATGATCATTAATTCAAAGATTAATTAATTGGATTAGATTGATTGAATAACATGCTTTGAGTGAATACTTGAATGTATTGTATGAATAATGTATTTCAGATGGATATTAGATGGGTGAGGGCAATTTTGGAAATTGTTGTAATAAATTTAGAATTTATTAAATTGGACCTGCGTGTCCAACTTTTATCTCTTGACTCTTTGTACTTCTCTTCTCACCAATTCCCCTCAATGTAAATGAGGTTTCTTTATTGTATTATGTAATTGGGTAGAAGTAAGTATAGTGCTAGCCGGGGAGAGGAAATTGAGAGATTTGTTCTAGGAACAATTTGTTGAATATCCATCCGCATATCATTATTATTTATTTCGCACCTTATTATGCTTTTAGAATGCATGCTTAAGGGTGTATGATGAGACCTAATCAAAGATAATAATTTGGTTGCCAATTTACGCGAAAAACCCTCAACAAATTATTAAGCGATTTTCTTCCATTGAGTGGTTCTTTCTCAAAATCCAAGATTGGCATTGGTTTGTTGGCCAAAGTCAAGATCAATGTCCATCGCAGATGTGTTTGAACCATGAAAGCTTTGTTCCATATCGCATGTCTTGGGCAAGTTGTGATTTGTTGGCCAAAGTCAAGGTCATTTCTTGTTCATTGACATGGATTACGAAGCTTTCCCACTGTCAATGGGTCCCGCTTAACTGGAATCATTAAGCTTGTTGAGCCAAAGTCAAGGCTTAGTTGATTCAGAGGAAAAGGTTAGGAAAATATATTGGATATATTGGCATATATATTGTATATATGTTTCGGACTTGAAGGTCCACCTACCGGATCTAGGAATTGGATGAGATCCAATTGATCTTAGAGATCTACCTAGTTAAATATCATACAGCTTGTTGGCCAAAGTCAAGGTTGTGTGTTATTTAACGGGATCCTAGCCCAATAGGAAACTAGGTTTCCCGAGTACTCAACAGAGGGTTAGAGGCTCGCCGAAAAATAGTGGGAGGCCAGTATTGAATTTGCAATTTCGTTCAAATACTTGCCAAATACGCGCTTTCAAAATTATTTCGTCATTTTATATATTTATTAGTTGGACTAATATTTTATTATTTTTATTGTAACAGTTGGACTGTACCCATATATCGTTAATTGAATAGTTTGACTATTGCAATTAAGATGGCTGGAAACATCGGGGTTAGAGACATTATCATTGGCGAAAATGTCTTTAATGGTGCGAACTTTCCTGACTGGGATATGAACCTCAGTATTATCCTGGGGGCCGAGAAGATGCTCTATACGATAGAGAGACCTCTCGAGCCTAAGCCCGGAATTGAGCAGCCGCTTGAGCTTGAGCTTTAGAAGACTCACAACGATGACAACTCAACTGCTCAATCTGTCATGCTCGCTGCAATGACCCCTCAATTTCGTCGCCAGAACAAGGGAATAGATCCATATACTATGATGAAAAAATTGAAGGACCTTCACCGATCTAACATTAGATTGCAAATGTATGAATTGCAAAAGAAGCTCTTTCGCTCTCGAATGTCAGAGGGTACATCTGTCGAGCACCATGTGTCACAGATGATTACTGACATCGAACAGCTGGGTCAGCTAGGCATAACCTTTGAGGCTGAGACTTCTATAGATTTGATATTGCATTCTTTTCCTGACAGCTAGAGCGGGTTCATCATGAACTATAATATGATGAACCAAGACCATACTCTTGGAGAGTTGATGGCAATGCTGCGTGAAGCAGAAAAGGAGCTCTTAAAGGGCAAAAAGCGCAAGGCGCACTTCGCTTCGACATCTTAGTCTTCCAAGGCTTGGCCAAAGGCTACTGGAGGCGTGAAGAAGAAGAAGAAGAGAAAGGGCAAGGCCAAATTATCAAAGTCTTCTGGGAAGGCAAATGAAAAATCCCAAGATATCTGCCTACAGTGTGGAAAATGGGGTCACTGGAAGCGTGACTGCTGTGAGTACAAGGCGCACATGAAGGAAATCAAAGCGGGCAAGACACTGACTTCAGGTATGTTTGTTATTGAAATAAACATGTCTAATTCTAGTTTTAAAATTTGGATTTTTGATTCTGGTTTTGGTACTCATATATGTACTGATGTGCAGGATTTGCAGATTAGTAGGAGACTGGCTTCAGGAGAGATAGACCTCTGAGTTAGAAATGGGACTAGAGTCGCCGTTTTGGCTGTTGGGACCTATATTTTGGAACTACCCTCGGGGCATGTACTTACTTTATCAGACTGCTATTATGTACCTAGTTTGACTAGGAATATTATTTCTGTATCTTGTTTAGCCCAATGTGGGTATACTTTTGTATTCAGAAACACAAGGTGTTTTGTTTATAAAAATGATATTGAGATATGTAGTGCTGATGTTAATAATGGTCTTTATATTTTGAATAAGTCAATCTCAAACATATAACGTAACAAACAAAAGGCTTAAATTAAGTAACAAAGATGAAACTTATATGTGGCATTGTCGTCTGGGACACGTTAACAAGACTCGTATATCCACACTTTTGAAGAATGGATACTTGGACGAATTTGATCCAAATTCATATGACGTCTGCGAATATTATTTATTAGGCAAAATGCCTAAAACACCTTTTAGCGGTAAAAGTGCACGTGCCACCGAACTGTTAGCCCTCGTTCATAGTGACGTATGCGGGCCCATGTCTAGCCAGGCTAGAGGTGGATATGAATACTTTGTAACCTTTACAGATGATACATCGCGTTATGGTTATGTGTATCTTATGAGACACAAGTAAGAAACTTTTGAGAAATTCAAAGAGTTTCGACATGAAGTAGAAAAACAGACCGGGAAAAGTATTAAAACATTACGGTCAGACCATGGGGGAGAATACTTAAGCAATTAGTTTCTTGATTATTTGAAAGAGTATGGTATTCTTTCACTGTGGACTCCTCCCGGAACACCTCAATTAAACGGTGTGTCCGAACGGAGAAACCGAACTTTGTTGGACATGGTAAGGTCTATGATGAGTCGCACTGAGCTACCAATTTCCTTATGGGGATATGCATTGAACATTGCAATACTTATTTTGAATAAGGTTCCGTCAAAGTCTGTTCAACAGACTCCATATGAAATATGGACAGGAAAGAAACCGGGTTTCTCATTCCTGAAGATTTGGGGATGCTGGGCATACGTTAAACATTTGGATGGTACCAAACTAGAACCAAAATCAGATAAGTGTCTATTTGTAGGTTATCCTAGGGAAACCAAAGGATATTACTTCTACCACCCACAAGAGAACAAAGTATTTGTTGCTCTAGATGCGGTTTTCCTCGAAAAGGAATTCCTAAATGTAGTGGTAAGTGGGAGGAAAGTAGAACTCAATAAAAATCGGAGTGATACTATTCCTGGCACCGATTCCTTAACGGAACATGAACAGTTCATCAGGGATGAGACTGTACCATAATCTTCTAATACATAAGAACCACGTAGGTCGGAGAGAGTCAGAAAATAACCTGAGAGGTATGAGTTTTGATCTCACCTCACGTAGATATTAATCTTATTGAGGATAACGAGCCGGCTACGTATGAGGAAATGATACAAGATATCGACTCCGCTTTATGGCAAGAAGCCATGAAGTCCGAAATGGATTCCATGTACACCAACCAAGTTTCGACACTGGTTGATGCACCAGAAGGCGTAAAGCCTATTGGTTGCAAATGGGTCTTCAAGAAGAAGACCGACATGGATGGCAACATACAAACGTACAAAGCTAGGCTTGTAGCGAAAGGGTATCGTCAACGACATGGTGTCGATTACGATGAAACTTTTTCACCTGTTGCCATGATTAAATCCATTCGGATAATGCTTGCTATTGCTGCATATTTCGATTATGAAATATGGCAGATGTGTTGGGGTTGGTGCTCAGAGCGCCAATCTGTATCATATTTATGTGTGATTCATGAATACGATCAATTCCTTTTTCCATAATATTACTTATTTATGGTTGCACCTCTTATTTTTATATACGTATTCGATCTGATTACGATTAGATTGAAACTAAATGTGGTTTAGTGATATGTATATATTAGACAAAGGCCCGTTAATATATATTGCAGCACACAGTTACAAAGGTAGTTTATAATTGACATTGGGAAGTGTCACTGCTAAATGTATATTATCAAATATAGTTCCTGGTCAAGATTTACTAACACGGGTCGGTTAGTCAAATCTGTTGAGACCAGTACATGTCGTATATCGAGACTTGGTCCGATGGTTTATCCCAATTAACCATGAGTCTAGGGAGACTCGTATAGATGTGTAGGTGTTTATAATAGATAAACACTGAACGACTCACCGAAGATTCTTAATGGACGGTACACCAACGTCAATAAGAATCTTCTCGGGTTGAGTAGCATAGTGGTCATTCGACTTGAGATACCACTGTGGATGTATGAGACATCCTCCACACTTAGATGGCAGTCACGTCACCGATCTATTAAGATCAGACCTCCGCCTGTTCGTTGGGTGTGGACCGATCCTCAAGATATCCTTTGTGTATCAAGATAGAATCTGTCAGTTCTGTGTACAGAGCATAGGTAGTCCATATATGATTAGCAGTCTGTTAAATCTGTGGCCACAGTATACTTCGGAAGTGAGTTCCGAATGTTATTTGGTGATTGCTAATAGATATGTCAACGGGATAATACCTATAGAGATTTGACGTTTACATCTATATCTCTGGTATTATCCGGATCCCTGTGATGGAGGGATTATACGTATGCAATGACCTTGACCTGTATGATTCAGCCAGTTTATCCGTGGTCGTCATAATTTAAGGGTGGGTAAATTATGGACACGAAATTAGATTTTGTGACGGATATACCTGAATCTAGAGAGTCTCACTAATGAAATATACTCGTAGAGCACTATGGCAACTTTTATGAATAATGGTGATTATTTATAAAGTGGTTTAAAGGTTAAACGAAAAATACATGTGTTGGGACCCAATTGTCATTTCCTAATTTTTTGTGTATTTGCATTTAATGTTAGATTTTATCAAATACACATTAATTAATTATCAAATTGAGATATTTGACTAATATCATAAATATATATGTATTTGGATATTTATTGTAAATATAATACATATATATAATATATTTGTATTTAAATAATTATTTAATTATTTAATTGTTAAATAATTAAATTAATTAAATATATAAATATATTAAGTTTGTGATATTTTGGGAAATGCTTTAGTTGCCATTGTTGACTTGTTTGAAATCATTAAAGTGTAATGATAAAAGCAAATGCAAGTTGATAAAGCTTTAATTAAAACAAAAGCAAAATATCTAGATATTTTATTTATTTTTTCTCACCACATTCGGCCAAGGCTTATTTGGAGGAGATATAAATTGTTTTGTTTCAATTTTATGGTTTAACAAGTTCATTGGACAGAAAACAAACACAAAACTAGTTGAGAGAAAAGCTTGAAGGCTAAAGGAAGATGGCTTGGAAAATCATGGTTTTGTAAGTTTTTCTTCAAAGTCTTCAACATGAAAATTGTTTCTAACATGCTTAGAATCATTTTGTGTTGCTTTGGTATTGTCTCTCTTCTTATAGTTTGTGTTTATTTTGGTTGTGAACTTTGATGAAAGATTAATGCATGTAAGTAAGCTTGAAATGGTTTCAAAGCTTTACTTTTGATTTTTGGAAAATCAAGTTGCCATTCTAGAGTTGGTAAGCCACTCCTTGGTGACCTAGAATTTTTCTAGAGTTTTTTCAAAGTGGTGAGGCTAGATTGGTAAAGTATTGAATGGATTAAAGTGCTGGATTTTGTAAATTTGGTGAAATTTGACAATTTGATGAAATTGAAAAATTAGGGTTCTTAACCCACTCCAAATTTGGGGCTTTTCATAAATGTGATGTATTACATTATGAATATGATGCATGTAAATTTTTGGGTTGATTTGATTGATCTTGGCATGTTTTGAACAAAAGGGACCAAAATGCAATTACTTGAAAATTTGGGGTGCTCACGACAATTACTCAAAAATTGGGGATTTGTGTGAAATCTGATTTCGATGCATTAGATGTGTTGAAAAATATTTTAGAAATGATTTAGAATCATCCAAAATTATATTTGATAATTTTTGGGCTAAAATAATCAATTACAAAGTTTTGGGGCAATTCGGTAATTACCAAGAAATTTGATCTCTTGTGTAATTTTTCAGAATTTGATAATTGGATAATTAAATAATAAGTTTATTTTATTTAATTGATCTGAGAAAATTTTGAAATCGGAAAATTTTGATTTTCCACTATTCCGCTGCGTTACCGATATTCCCCTTTAAAACCCCATCAAAATGGTATCCGAGCGAGTCTGATTCTGGCCACCCTAATATGATTATGCCTTTTAAATTCAATGTTCAGTTTAATTTATTCTTTACTTGTTGCATGCATGTATTTATTTAATTTGATTAAATAAATTAAAAGAATCTTTTGCGGAAAATCCCTAAATAATAAGGTTTTATGTAATTTATGTATTTGATGCATATTACATGGTCCGTCTTGTCAATACGATTTATGAATATTTTTTCCGTGACTACATCTGAGACCGTGCCTCTGCTGTTAGGGTGTAGCCGATAGAGATTTATTTATACCAGATGTATGTCAGATAATAGATAAATTCAAGTGAAAGCGCAATCCTCAACGTGCCCTAGCTGTCAGGGTTACGCAAGTAGCTTGAGTTTATCATTGACGAGTTTAACCTTGGTACGTCTCCTTGTGGGCCTGCCTTAGCAGTCACAATGAGAAACGACCAGGACCGGAAACCCAGGAGTCACTATTGAGTGATTGACAAATGAGTTGTCTACCTGATGAATATACGTAGGTGAGACCGTGCCTCTGCTGTGAGTCGAAATATATTCATGGGGTCCACTTCCCATTATGGAATTCAATTTAATTATTGAATTCTATTTTTCTGTTGGGGATTACGGTATTACATAAAATAATGTGAGGCACTGCTAAGTTTAAAAAATTCCATAACTTAGGCAGTGTGTATTATTATGGAAATTGTCTTTTGTTTGTTTCCTTATTCTATTGATTATATAGAATTGAACTTTTATTTACTGCACACATATTTTGATATGTTATCTGACTTGACTCTTGGTTGCAGTTATTCTAGAATAGGTTCTAGATACTACTAGAATAGGATATTATTAGATTGGTCTAAATCATCGGGAACTGTTGTTCCAATTTTCTTGAAAAATCAAGATGGTTAGTGACTTAGTTTCTAAGTCATGACAGATAATCTAGATAGATATCCCTTTTAGGATATAATACTTTAGAGATAATAGTTTCTTATGCAGTAAGAATTGACTTGAATTAGTTCGTGTCTCGAGATTCTTAACTGACATTAAGAAAGCCCAATTAGGTATTTGTTTATCTAGTAATGACGTTTCTTAGCTTTAATGACCTTTAGAGGCAAAGTGTCTGACACAATTTGCTAATCAGTTATTTGCAATTGTTGTGAATAGTTGAATGTAAATAGTAAAGCTAAAGAAAGGAGATGCGTATAGTTGTGTATAGAAAATATCGATTTTCGCAATACAATAACCATAGGTATTGGATATCAGATCTCCTGTCTAGTTATTTAAAATATTAGTTAATGATTGTTTTGATATTTGATATCGGAACTTGCGACTATTGGATAGTTACTTGTTCTTTATAAACAATTGTTATATATTTTAAATATAAGTAGTAGTGTCATTGACGTTGAGATAAACATTAAGAAAAATTATTCGGTAAAGTAAATAATTTAGAACGGTGCTTTATGAGATTTTATCATTTAAGCATTGGATGATTATTCCGTATGGTAAAGGATGGTTTGATACGAGATCACACCACATATCCTTATCCATTTAATGAATATTGTATTCGGGAAGGTGATTAAAATCTCGTTTAACCAATGATTTGTCATTGGACCACCATATTTATTAAACTGATACATTAGATGTATGTAGTTTAATGAATTGTAATTGCTTAAGGTAGTCTTCTTTACTTCGTAACTTAGTTTTTGAATTTTCATAACTTAGTTACGTGTTTTTGAAGGAACACATATTGAACGTCTTGAAAGTATCAAGAACTTTCAATCTGTTCTGATGAAACGTAGATTGAACATTTTTGACTTGTTCAAATACATTTTTGAGAACTCTATCCTTAAAATTCATTACATGTCTTTGAACTGTTCAAAGATCTTTGATACGATCAAACATATGAATTTAAATCAATTAGTTCTAAGGTTATTCAGTGAATATGATTCTTATTCAATATGATTTTTCCACGATTCCATCTTGATGGAATTGAGTAGTGGGAGCAGGCAAATCTTATATGATTTGATTCGTTTGATATTGAATGTTACCGAATTAGTTTCAATGCTCTTGGGGATATTCTCCAGTAACACTAGTTCATCTTTTAGTTTAGGTTCCATTAATTTCTACAGTTACATATATGATATGTATAGATAAAAAATCTGAATCTTGAAAAGTTTGAGATTTGAATCTTTCTTTTATATAATAGTTATTTAATGGAAATTACTTACACCTCGGAGGTATAACTAAAAGTTTATCATTTATTCTGTTTAATAGAATATTGTATTCTATTTGATAGAATATATTTCCTACGATCTTAAGTAATAAAATCATTTTATTACTTGGTGTGTAACATCGGATGTTAACAATTGTAGAAAAGACTTGACTTATTGAAGTCAAATGTGAGAATGATAAATTATAATTGGAACTACGTAATTAATAAGATGAAACAACCCTTATATATCTTCCGTACAAGAACAATAGGATAACAGAATCATTTACGAGTATTTGATACTTAATGGTTTATATTCGCACGTATTTTCTTTGTTTTATCATGCATCAAGTCTGGTCCCATTCGAACGCGTCCTCAAACGTTATACGAACGTGAACCTTCTGTTTACCGTTCGAATGCATTTACGAATGCTACTCGAACGTTCATGCATTTTATTGTATCATGCATCAGGTCTCATCCCGTTCGAACGCGTTATCAAACGCTATACGAACGTGGACATTCTGTTTATCGTTCGAACACGTTATCAAACGCTACTCGAACGCTTGTATTCTGTTTACTGTTCGAACGCGTTTACGAACGCTACACGAACGCGCACACACTGGACAGATTCATTTATCATGTTTCACGCATTCCTAGTCATTCCATTCCCCATCATATGTTTAGTTAGCTCTCTTCAATATTTATGCACTTAATTGTCTCTCTTTAATATGCATGCTTGTACAATCATTGTCCATTTGCGTTTCCATGATCATCAATGTAATGCGTTTATCGTTATTTCAATATGCTTTTATACATGCAAACTTAGGCATAGGTTATATGCAAATATGTTATAGGCAAACTTTGATACGAGCTTTGTTTCTATGCATGTGAACTTAGAAATAGAATACCCTTGGAAATATATGTTGCTAGATTCGATTAAATTATTGCACAAATCATATCATTACAAGTGGCATAAGTAAGGGACCATTCCGAACCCAACGGTTTGAGGTATTCCCTTGCGAGGGGTGAGTGCGGCCTTAAATCATTTTCTCGGTTCACACGGGGTGGCGACTCCATGTTATTTCTCCGGTTTAGTTTCCCGTGGGCTACTCCGTACTCCCAACCGGGCCGCTAGCCCAGAACATCGTCGTCCAATTTCTGTGTCCTATAGTCTGGCGACTCCACTGGGGATAGAGAATTGGCCCCAAAATAAAGCCTTGTAATGATTGTGATTTGTGCTTTAGTTAACCGTGTCTATAGTGGGTTGAAAAAGGTTTAATCAAAGGCACTTTTAAGGCTAGGTAATGGTTTGGTGTCTTCCCTCATTCACTATCTTTCTATAAGGAAAAGATGCGAAGGCACCTAGATAATCATGTACTTGTAGCCTATTGTGATGGACTAATTTGGAGGACTCGTTGTTTATTCATGTCACCAAGCGATAAGAGCCTAAGAGACTTGGGTTTTTAAGAGAGCTCGCTCCGCCCTCCCTCTGGGGAATCTACAACAGGAAATCCATTTGACAGTCAGTCACGCACCATAACTCGTTGGCACGTACCGTAAGGTATAAAAAAGGGTGCGCTCACTTGGTTGCTCGAACCCTTGAGTGGAGAGACCTAGTTGTGGGCAATCCATCGCCAACGAGAGTCTTTGTCCACACTCCCGCAAACCCACATGTAGACCGGAGTTGTATGACCTATAGCAATTATTTCCTTGTGCTTGTGGACCATCCTCATTTGGATGCAGTTGGACTTCTTGTCATAAATGCGAGCTTGTTGGGCCATTTAAACTGGGACGAGTTCGTATCCTATGACAATTGGGCCAAAAGCTTCTGAAATGTCGATGGGCCGCTCTGTAGAAATTATTGCTTTCTGCTTGAATTATCTCTTTATGCTTGTATTTGGGGACCATCACCATTTGGATTCAGTTGGACTTCTTGTCAGAAATGCGAGCTTATTGGGCCATTTAAACTGGGACGAGTTCGTATCCTATGACAATTGGGCTAAAAGTTTCTGAAATGCCGATGGGCCATCCTGTGCTTGGGCTCTTTATCATTTGAAGTTGTTTAACCACGTTATTACAAAGGTGTAAACCTGTTGGGCTTTTTCAACTGGGACAAGTTTGCACCTTGCAATAATGCGATTGAAGCTTTAAAATGCCAATGGGTCGAATTATATGTTCCATACATCGCACATATCTCATGCATCTCATGCATACACACATCATGTTAACTCTCTTGTGTCTTAAGAGCCATCATAGATATCTGTTGGGTTAGGGAAAAAGGAAGACTTGTTAAAAGGCCAATAACAAACATGAGCGAATCAGAGAATGAAACATCTCGTATGGATCGGTTGGAAACCAATCTCACCAAGGTTACTGAACAGTTGCAAGCCTTGACTGCCGCCATGGCAAATATGGCTGTGCCCCGTGCCGGGGGAAACTCTGAGAATGTAAGGCGTGAGGAGCCTCTGAATAGGTTGGGGGATGACATCCCCGCTCTTGATGATGATATGGCTGAATATGCGGCAGGAAGAATGACTGGGTCTCAGGCAGAATTGCAGAAGCTCCGGGATCAGGTAGAATCGGTTACCCACAAAATGAGGGGTAAACATGAAGAGTTGTTAGATTATGAAGCAATGACTTTTGAAGAACAGCTGCCAGCTTAGTTCAAGATGCCTGATATGGCCAAGTTCAATGGGAATGGGGACTCGAGGGTCCATCTCCGGCAATATGTCACGGTAATGAGTTCAGTAGGCCTGTCACAACGCCAAGTTCAGAAAATTTTTGGGATGTCGCTTGAGGGGGCACATGTAGTGTGGTACCATAGCCTTGAAAGAAAGGTTAAGGAAGATTGGAGGGAACTGGCAGAAGCCTTTCTGAAATAATATGTTACAGACTTGGAGATTGATTTGTCGCTCCGCGACTTGGAAAACACCAAACAGAAGCCGGAGGAGAGCTTCAAAGACTATGTGGATCGCTGGAGAAGCCAGCTTTTGAAAATGCAGACTCGACCTTCAGAGAAAAACCAGATCAATATGTTCATCAAGGGCACTAAGCCCTCTATTTATGGTAAGTTGAAGAGGATGACCTCTATGATTGCAGATTTCCGACAGTTGAGGGAAACTGTCATGGACATTGAAGAAGAAGAAGCTGAGAACAGAAGTTCTATGGCCAGAATAGAAGGACTTTTGGGGGGCCTTCTAAGACCAAGCCCGCTACTGCTGAGGTCGCTACCGTCAGAAACAGGCGGTTCTCTAATCTTGGTAGACCTTTGTCAAAGGTGTTTGAAAAGCTGAAGATGCAAGTACTTCTAAAACCTTTGGAACCCATGCCATTTCTGAACCCTGTGCCACCGTACCTCAACCTAAACATGTACTGTTACTTCCATCAAGAAAAATGCCATGACACCGAAACTGTACCCGCCTTAGGCATGAGATCCAAAACCTCATTGACTCCCATAAAATACCTGACCCTGAGAAAGAACAGCCCAACACATACCATAACCCCATGCCCAACTACCACTCCGTTCCACCACCCACCTACATGATCAACTCTGGCCTACCCAAAACCTTTGTCCTCCAAACTCTCAACCACTGCATGGAGATAGAAGATAGCAATAGTGGAGAACCATAGGCTGAGGAAGAAGACAATGCCGCAGACACTGAAGATTTTTTCCCTGGCTTATTTGATTACAATCCTGCATTTTTGATAAAGACATTGATTTTGTCTACTTGTTCGAACCTTTTTTCTTAATAATAATAAAGGCGTTCATTTCACTTACTTGCCTGAGCCTCCACCTTTAAGAAGAACAAGATAATCATTCAGGAGTTGGCTTCTCAATATGTGAGTTTGAAGGGAGAACTATACGAGAGACGACGTAAGAGAGGTTTCAAAGAAGAAAAGAGAAAAGCAAATACAAGCCAACAAGAAGCAGCAACACATCGGTATCAGTTTCGGGGATGAGTCTCTGGGGCGAGGCCCACATCAGCATTGTCAACATCAGCATCAGTTTGGGGGCGAGGCCCGCATCAGTATCAGTTTGAGGGTGAGGCCCATGTCAGTATCAGTTTGGTTGAGGCCCACAACATCAGTATCAGTTTGGGGTTGAGGCCCACAACATCAGTATCAGTTTGGGGTTGAGGTCCACAACATCAGTATCAGTTTGGGGTTGAGGCCCATATTAGTATCAGTTTGGGGATGAGTCCCAGGGTTGAGGCCCACATCGGCACCAATATCAGTTTTGGGATGAGTCACAGGGTTGAGGCCCACATCAGCATCATCATCAGTTTGGGATGAGTCCCAGGGTTGAGGCCCACAACGGCACCAATATCAGTTTTAGGATGAGTCCCAGGGTTGAGGCCCACATCAGCATCATCATCAGTTTGGGATGAGTCCCAGGGTCGAGGCCCACATCACCAGCAGTTTTGGAACGTCACATCACATGATCTACTTTGATCTAGTGCAAGAAGCAAAACAGAAAGCTAAGCCAAGACTGGGGGCGACCAGTCTACCACCTCGCGAATCAGGGACGTAATGAGATATTGAGTCACGGAATCAAAGAAGACTGAGCAATCACCAAGGAGAATTGACAGAAAGAAATTATAAACAGGCCCATGGGTGACCGAAAACAGTTACAGATGAAGGACACCAAAGAGCACAAGGAAGACCTAACCCATCGGAATTGGAAACACAACCATGCATACATGCATACACTTCACATGCACGCAATTTTTGTCTTGTTGTTTACAGATTTTGAAGAAAAGGAAAAGGCAGCAATGACAAACAACACGGGAACAAACAGTTCGGGAACAAAGCCCACATCAGCACTTCGGGAATATCCCACATTCAGCAAGTTCGGAACAACACAGTTCGGGAATAAAGCCCACATTCAGCAAGTTCGGGAACAAATCCCACAGTCAACACAGTTCGGGAATAAATCCCACATTCAGCAATTTCGGGAACAAAGCTCCCTCACAATCAACGGATCAGGAATAAAGCCCATATTCATCAAATTCGGGAACAAAGCTCACATTCAGTACAGCCAGGGGAATAAAGCCCACTTTCAACACAGCTCGGGAATAAAGCCCAAGGGAATAAGCCCTATCTCAACAGTTCAGGAACAAAGCCCAGGGGAATAAAGCCATATCTTGATACAGTTCGGGAATAAATCCAAGGGGAATAAAGCCCCATCTCAACACAGTTCAGGAACAAAGCCCAGGGGAATAAAGACCTATCTTAACACAGTTTGGGAATAAAGCCCAGGGGAATAAAGCCCTATATTGATACAGTTCGGGAATAAAGCCTAGGGGAATAAAGCCTCATCTCAAGATAGTTCAGGAACAAAGCCCAGGGGAATAAAGCCTTATCTTTACACAGTTCGGGAATAAAGCCTAGAGGAATAGAGCCCACTTTCAACACAGTTTAGGAACAAAGCCCAGAGGAATAAAGCCCACTTTCAAAACAGCTCAGGAATAAAGCCCAGGGGAATAAAGCTCTCTCTCAACGCAGTTCGGGAACAAAGCCCATATTCAATATAATTTGGGAAAAAAGCCCAAAGGTCAAAGCATCTCACGATAACAAGTAAGTTAAGCAACAGCTGGCGAGCCAGGTAAGTAAAAATGCATGCATAACTTTGATAGGATTGTCATTGTCACACACTGCACAAGTCCCATCAAAGTGGGGGCGACTGTAGGCACTGTTTTTTTTCATATAAGTCCCTATGATGAGTCTCATTTGGAGACACTACCTTTTAAGTCAAGGAAGTCGCGAGAAACGAATGTCAGAAGGGGAAATTCAGAATAAGTATGTCATCAGATTCAATTCACATGTTCACTGCTTTCGTTCATGCCGCATTCGTGAACACCTTTGAATGTCAAACAGATTGCGGGTGTTCGTGTAGCGTTCGAATAGGCGTTCGAACAGTGTCGGTACTTCTGGTTTTGTTGCTAGCCTCACGCCCAAGCCCATTTAGCCCACCAAAACCCACCCAAAAATAATTAAAACATTTAAAACACATGTAACAAATTAAAATAATATCCTCCATAAATTAAATAATTCACATACCTAAATGAAACAAATCAAATATATCACCTTCCCAATCAAACCAAATCTCCTCCCTAACTTAAGAAGATTTTTCCTTGTGAAATACTAAACAAAATATTCCCCCCATAATTACACAAATCCCATTCCTATTCAAACAAGAGAAACCCTAGCCTTTGCCTATAAAAGAAACACAAATCCAACCTTAGAACCCCTAGCTCATTCTCACAAAAACACAAAAGAAATAAACTTAGCATTCACACCCAAGGCAAAGAAAGGAAGAAGCAAATAATTCTCTTATCCTCTCTCTGCAATAGCCGAATACTCATCCCTCAAGACCCCCTCCATTGCCGCATAAACTCACCCCATTTACCTCACCGAAACAGTCCCCAGACCACGCCATAACACCACCAAAAATCACACCCAAACAGCAGCACAAATATACCAAAAACAGCAACCGAATACGGAAAATAGTGACCAGAAAATACAGTGAAAATAGCAGCAAAAAGAAGTAAAAACAGCAGCCCCAAGCAGCGAAACAGTGAAAGGAAGCAGTGGACCAGTGAACCAGATGAGTTGCGGAGCATTAACCCTTCCGACGGCCATGTAACGCACTTTCGAGAGACGACTTAAGAGGTTAGACTTGAGGGCACCCTTCTTATTTGACATGATCCAGGACGACAACAAAGCAAAAGACCCATTACAAGTACCAGAAGGGCCAATTACGAGGCAGAGGACCAAAAGACTCAGAGAAGCAATGGCGGAATTAGTTCAGAGTTTTATGGCCGACTGCAACAAACAAATAGAGACGCATGTGGGCTTCGATGGAAAGGGCCCAAAGCCATTTCACTTGGCCCAAATCAGTTTAGAATAAAGCTTTCTAGGCATTTGAAGACTTAAAGACTTGGTATTTTTGTAATTTCGTATTTAGGGGCATTGTTGTCTTTATGCCTTTAGGGTTTCTTTTGTATCACTATTTAAGCTTTCTTTCTTTTTCTTTTGAAAAAAAAAACCAACGAAATTTGTAAACTCAAAAGCTTAAAGCTTTGGCTATGGCCGAATTCTTGTAAGGGAGGGATTCCCCTTTTCAAGTTTGAATCGACTTATCTAAGTTTTGGCAAACTTAGTGGCGTCTCCATTGCTAGCAAAACACTACAAGGATTCATCTTAAAGTTTCTCAAGGGCAAGTTCTTTATGGGTTTTCTTTGTGGCCTTGGAAGGGTTTTGTTTCTACAAAAATCAAAATCGCGGTTCTTGGGGTTCTGTCCGTTGCTTGGGGTTTGCTTGGATTTCGAATCCAAGTGGGTTTCTTGTCATTTGGTATCTAGAGCTCAGGGTTCCAAGGTCTGATTTTTCCTATCTTTTTTTTTTTTGATTCTGTTTTTATTTTCGTTCTTGTTATTTTCGTTTCAGTTCTTGTTGGATCTTGTTTCTGTTTTTATTTTGTTTATATTCTGGATCTGGTTTTGTTGTGAAGCATATTCTGGATCTGATTTTGTTGTTCTGCATATTAGTTTATCTTTTATCATTTTCCAGTTCTAAATATTTTTGTTCTGCTCTTCCTGTCAGTTCATCCTAGTTGCATATCAGTTCATCTTTATCATTTTTTCCAGTTCTGGGTTTCTGTTCTGTTCTTCCTATCAGTTCGTCATAGTCATTCTGTTCTTTAGCATATGTTTAAGAAATAAGCATGTTCTTGGCGGCTGTGTGTTTTGTTTCTAAACCCTAGTGAAGTGTGAAATCAGACCCTAAAAAAAAAACTAAGTGAAGTCTGAAATCAGACCCTGAAATCTTAGCTTCTGAAATTAGACCTAAAACGTAGCCTTTGAAATCTGCCTCTGAAATCAGACTCTGAGTTCAGACCTTGAAACTTAACCATTGAATCAGACTCTGAGATCAGACCCTGAAACTTAGCCTCTGAAATCAGACCCAGACCAGTAGCCTCTGAAATCAGACCCTGACCAGTAACCTCTGAAAATTAGCCTCTGAATTCAGACCCTGAAATCAGACCCTTATTCGCCTCTGAAATCAGACCCTGAAATCAGACCCTTATTCGACTCTGAAATCAGACACTGACCAGCAACCTCTGAATTCAGACCCTGGATTCAGACCCTCACCAGACTCTGAAATCAGGCTTTGAAAACCAGCCTCTGAAATCAGAACCTAAATCAGCCTCTGAAATCAGAACCACATTTAGCATCTGACATTATCAAAAAAAAAAAAAAAGAAAAAAAAAAGGGATTTGGGTGATAGTGATCACTTGAGCAGAAAAAAAAAGTGCATTTTTTTGGTTGAACCTAGTTTGTTCCATATTATCATTTAGGTGCCTGTGGAGGGTATTCCATCAAAATTTTTATAGAGGTGCCAAATTTTCTCCCGAAATTGCATACGACCGTGAATTTGCATGCTTATTTTTTTTTCCATTGTGCTAATTGTTTACTCCTTATTGCTAATTACTCTAGCTTAAGTATTATTGATTGAGTCTCCATCATCACTATTCCTGTTCGCGTATTGTTTTCCGCCTGCCCTATATATATATATATTGTTGGGTTCGTTGTGTTCATGCTAGCTTGAGGACTACATTTGGTTTGTATTCTTGGATTGAGTGTGGTTCACATTTGAATTGAGGACGAACTCAAGAGTGTTAAAAGGCAGTGATTGTGAGCACAGTATCGGGTAAAAGCCAATAGAGTGCAAACACGAGTGGAGTGATATCATTCGAGTGTAAACACGTGAGATTGTGAGGATTTAGATATTTGCTTTACTTTCTTGTTATTTCTAATCTGTTAGTTTAGTGTTGAGATGGCAGGTCTAACTACTGACGAAAAGCTTGAGGCTTTGGATAGGAAATTTACAGATATGATGGAGAACATGAATACTGCTTTAGAGAGATTGTCCAAGAGTGTAGAGAGTATTCAAACTGGTAGCGGTCCCGGAGTACCACCACCTCAGAATGTACCGCCACCTCACAATGTGCCACCTCGCCGTGTACCACCACAGTATGTACCACCAGATGAAGAGGAAGCTGAAAATGAGTTTGATGATTCTGATGGTTTTGATGATGTGGAGGAGAGATTTCAGCCTGGGCATGATAGGAGGCCTAATAGGAGGTTTGATAGGAGGAATGATAGGAGGGATAGACGGTTTGATGATAGAGGTGCATTTGATGCCAGAAGAGGGGATTATGATCGGAGAGGATATGGTAGGTGAGGAGATGTAGATGGTGATCTAGGTAGCATCAAGATCAAGATACCAACATTCCAAGGCAAGAATGATCCTGAAGCTTATTTAGAATGGGAAAAGAAAATAGAATTGATTTTCAACTGTCATCACTACTCAGACGAGAAGAAGATCAGTCTAGCAGCAATTGAGTTTACCGATTATGCTATGATTTGGTGGGATCAGCTTGTCTCTACTCGGAGGAGAAACTATGAGAGACCGGTTCAGACATGGGCAGAACTTAGGGGTCTCATGAGAAAGAGATTTATACCCAGCCATTACTATAGGGAGTTGTATCAGAAACTACAACATCTGTATCAGGGGACCAAAAGTGTTGAGGACTATTACACAGAGATGGAAGTTGCCATGATCAGGGCAAATGTAGTTGAGGATGCAGAAGCTACTATGGCACGGTTTCTAGGGGGCTTGAATAGAGAGATTGCAAACATGGTGGAGTTGCATCATTATGTTGATTTAGAGGATATGCTTCACATGGATATCAAGATAGAAAGGCAACTCAAGAAAAAGTCAACATCCAGATTTGGTTCTCAGGCTACTTCTGCATGGAAAGGGAAATGGGTTCCGAATGAGAAGCGAGATGGAGGCTTTGACAAGCCTAGGGGCGAATTCACTGGAGGCTTTAATAAGCCTAGGGCCGAACCTAGTGCCAAGGGTAAAGAGGCTGCAGAACCGAGCAAAACTAGGCCAAAACTTGAGGGTGCAGCTGCTAGAACTAAGGATGTAAAGTGTTTCAAATGTTTGGGCATGGGACACTATGCTTCACAATGTCCCAATAGGCGTACCTTAGTGATTGATAAAAAGAGTGGAGAGGTGTACTCTACCGATAGTGAGGTTGAGGAGGAGATGCCAGAGTTGGAGGATGCTAGTGACCATGAAGGAGCTGCATACCCGCTGGATAACTTATCATTAGTTGTCAAGCGTGCTTTGAGTGCACATGTTGTAGAGGATGAGAGTGTGCAGCAGAGGGAGAATATATTCCATACTAGGTGTCGTGTGAATGGCAAGGGGTGTAGCATGATCATAGATGGGGGCAGTTGTACTAATGTTGCTAGCACAGCTTTGATTGAGCGATTGGGGTTGAGTTGCTTGAGACATCCGAAGCCTTACAAGTTGCGGTGGTCAAATGATTTTGGGAAGATAAGTGTGACAAAGCAGGTACTGTTGAGCTTTACCATTGGGCCATACACAGATGATGTCCTATGTGATGTGATACCGATGCATGAAGGACATATTCTTTTGGGCAGGCCGTGGCAGTTTGATAAGAAGGTTATTCATGATGGGTTCAAGAACAAGTACTCTTTCCAGCATAAGGGAAAACCCATTACATTATACCCACTTACACCTGCACAAGTCCATGAAGATCAGGTTAAGTTGCAACTTGAGCGTGACAAAGAGAGAGCGAAGGGAAACACCACATTGGGTGAGACTAGTGAGAGTGGTGTATCTGGTGAGAACAATAAGGCCAAGGCCGTGGGAGTTTCCAAGGGGAGTGTGAGTGAACGTAAGTGGGAAACAAAAGGGATAGTTAAAAAGAGTTTCTACATGGGTGAGGGTGAAGCAAGGAAAGCGTTCAAGGCTAGCAAGCTCATGTTATTGTTAGTCTATAAGGAGCCTCATATTTATTTTACTAACTCTGACCATTTGCTTCATGTGTCTATTTCATCTCTTTTGCAGGATTACAGTGACGTACTGACAGAGGACATACCTAGTGGGCTTCCACCCATTAGAGGTATTGAACACCAGATAGACTTCATACCTGGAGCAGTCATTCCTAACAGACCGGCTTATAGGAGCAATCCCGATGAGACAAAGGAGCTACAAAGGCAAGTACGGGAGTTGATGGACAAGGGGTATGTAAGGGAAAGCATGAGTCCTTGTGCAGTACCAGTGCTTCTAGTTCCTAAGAAAGATGGGACGTGGCGTATGTGCGTTGACTGCCGAGCTATCAACAATATTACGGTAAAGTATCGTCACCCCATTCCTAGACTAGATGACATGTTGGATGAATTGCATGGTTCCAAAATTTTTAGTAAGATTGATTTAAAGAGTGGATACCATCAAATTCGCATGAGAGAGGGAGATGAGTGGAAAACTGCATTTAAACTAAGTATGGCTTGTATGAATGGTTAGTTATGCCATTTGGTCTCTCAAACGCACCTAGCACATTTATGAGATTGATGAATCATGTTATACGTGCATTTTTAGGTAAGTTTGTTGTGGTTTATTTTGATGACATCTTAGTTTACAGTAAAACAGTAGATGAGCATGTGATGCATTTGAAGCATGTACTTGATGTTTTACGAAAAGAACAATTGTTTGCTAACTCTGACAAATGCACATTTTGCATGGATAAAATTGTTTTTCTTGCTTTGTTTGTTGAGTGCAGATGGCATCGAGGTAGATGTGGAGAAGGTAAAGGCAATTCAGGAATGGCCTACACCAACTACAGTGACAGAAGTCCGAAGCTTTCATGGGTTAGCGAGCTTCTATAGGAGATTTGTCAAGGACTTTAGTAGCATTGCCGCGCCATTGACTGAGGTAGTAAAGAAGACAGTTGGTTTTCAATGGGGCGAGGCACAAGAGCGAGCATTCCAGGACCTTAAAGCGAAGTTATGCAGTGCACCCATTTTAGCACTACCCAACTTCGAGAAGACATTTGAGATTGAGTGCGACGCATCAGGGTTAGGTATTGGAGCAGTTCTCATGCAAGAAAAGCGGCCAATAGCTTATTTTAGTGAGAATCTGAATGGAGCAGCTTTGAGGTACCCCACGTATGACAAAGAGTTATATGCGCTTGTGAGAGCACTTGAGACATGGCAGCACTACTTGTGGCCTAAAGAGTTCGTGATCCACACCGACCATGAATCATTAAAACACTTGAAGGGTCAAGGTAAGCTGAATAAGCGACACGCAAAATGGATGGAATTCGTTGAGTCATTTCCATATGTTATACGCTACAAGCAAGGTAAGAAAACATAGTGGCCGATGCATTATCTCGCAGGTATGTTTTACTTACTTCAATGCATGCACGGATGTTGGGATTTGATTTGATTAAGGAATTATATGAGTGTGATTCTGATTTTGGTGAGATTTTTGCTACTTGTGCAAAGTCATCTTTTAGAAAGTTTTACATTCATGACGGATTCTTATTTAAAGCAACAGGTTGTGTGTTCCTGCTTGTAGTATGCGTGAGTTGCTTGTGAAGGAAGCGCATGGGGGAGGTTTGATGGGGCATTTTGGGATTACTAAGACTTTAGCTATTTTACATGAGCACTTTTATTGGCCTAAAATGAAATGTGATGTTGAGCGTATTTGTGATAAGTGTCTAACATGTAAGCATGCTAAATCTAAATTAATGCCACATGGTTTGTATACTCCTTTGCCTGTACCTAGTGAACCCTGGGTTGACATATCGATGGATTTTGTGTTAGTTTTGCCTAGGACAAAGAGGGGAAGAGATTCAATCTTTGTTGTAGTTGATAGGTTTAGTAAAATGGCTCATTTCATTGCATGTCATAAAACCGATGATGCTACAAACATTGCAGATTTATTTTTCAGAGACATAGTGCGACTCCATGGTATACCTAGGAGTATTGTATCTGATAGAGATGTTAAGTTCCTTAGCCATTTTTGGAAGGTGTTGTGGGCTAAACTAGGCACCAAACTATTGTATTCTACAACATGTCATCCACAGACTGATGGACAAACAGAGGTCGTTAATAGGACTTTATCTCAATTATTGCGCACTATAGTTGGCAAGAATTTGAAGAGTTGGGAAGATTGTTTGCCATTTATTGAGTTTGCATATAATCGTAGCATTCATTCTTCTACATCATTTCACCTTTTGAAATTGTTTATGGGTTTCAGCCACTAACTCCATTGGATTTGTTACCTTTGCCTGTTGATGAGCATGCGGGGCTAGATGGAAAACGGAAAGCCGATTTGGTCAAGCATATACATGAGAAAGCAAGAGAGCAAATACAACGGAAGAATGAGCAATATGCTTCTCATGCTAATAAGGGAAGAAAACGTGTGGTATTTCAGCCCGGAGATTGGGTTTGGGTACACATGCGCAAGGAGAGATTTCCTGAACAACGTAAATCTAAGCTACAACCGAGAGGGGATGGTCCATTTCAAGTCGTGGAATGGATTAATGACAATGCATACAAGCTGGATTTATAAGGTAAGTATAATGTGTCTGCTACATTTAATGTTTCTGACTTAACTCATTTTGATGCAGGTACAGATTCGAGGTCGAATCCTTTTCAAGAGGGAGGGGATGACATGATCTAGGACGAAAACAAAGCAAAAGACCCATTACAAGTACAAGAAGGGCCAATTACGAGGCAGAGGACCAAAAGACTCAGAGAAGCAATGGCGGGATTAGTTCAGAGTTTTATGGCCGACTGCAACAAACAAATAGAGACGCATGTGGGCTTCGATGGAAAGGGCCCAAAGACATTTCACTTGGCCCAAATCAGTTTAGAATAAAGATTTCTAGGCATTTGAAAACTTAAAGACTTGGTATTTTTGTAATTTCGTATTTAGGGGCATTGTTGTCTTTATGCCTTTAGGGTTTCTTTTGTATCACTATTTAAGCTTTCTTTCTTTTTCTTTTGAAAAAAAAAACCAACGAAATTTGTAAACTCAAAAGCTTAAAGCTTTGGCTATGGCCGAATTCTTGTAAGGGAGGGATTCCCCTTTTCAAGTTCGAATCGACTTATCTAAGTTTTGGCAAACTTAGTGGCGTCTCCATTGCTAGCAAAACACTACAAGGATTCATCTTAAAGGTTCTCAAGGGCAAGTTCTTTGTGGGTTTTCTTTGTGGCCTTGGAAGGGTTTTATTTCTACAAAAATCAAAATCGCGGTTCTTGGGGTTCTGTCTGTTGCTTGGGGTTTGCTTGGATTTCGAATCCAAGTGGGTTTCTTGTCATTATTTATTCTCATCTTTTTTTTTGTTTATTAGAATTCCTTCGCATGAGAGTCGTTTGTTGATATATGTTGTGGTCCTTGGATGAATGGAATATGTGTTCTCTCTTGTGGTATATCAGATGGAAACCCAGACGTAAATTCCGTAGCTGAATCCGAATGGACGGTATTGCAGTTTGTACTCGGGATACAATACCACGTATCACTTGAAAGATTCTCACACTTTATTTCATCCAATCTTGTATTCGAGCATTATTGGGTTGCTAGCATTGTAGGCATTGCATTTTTGCATATCAGCCCGATGATGAGTCTCGTATGGAGACACTACCTCTTTAGTTGTGAAAGCCGCGGGAAACGGACGTTGGAAGGGTAAAGTTGGGAATTAGTATTTTTTCAGATTTAACTCGCTTGTTTCGCTTCGGGTTCGCTTGTTGGACCTCTGTTTTAAAACACACCAAACCCATTAAATCACATCAAAAAATAATTAAATTAAAACACATGTCACAAATTAAATTCTTTTCACAAATTAAAAGATTCAAATTAAATTCCATAAATAACATTCCAAATTAAAATAAATCACACTCCTAATTTAATTAAATCACCTACCAATTTAAATAAATCATATCCTTAACTAAAAAGAATAATCAAATCACTATCACTTCCTTAATTAAAAGATTTCCCTTATCACATACTAATTAAAAAGATATCCAATTAAAACATAAAATCCTTCTCCTTCTCAAATAAGGTAAAACCCCCTCCCTTGGCCTATAAAAAGAACCCTTAACCCACACATTCAACCGTGGCTCATTATCACAAAATCAACCCTAATATTCCAAACCCCTCACAAACCACACAGCTCAACTCCAATTCACGCTTAGCACTCACGCATGTTCACTTCACCTGCAGCACACATTCACTAGCCTCACGCACTGAGTTGATCTTCGCGCCCCACTACCCTTCAACAATTCTGCCCAGCCTCACGCCTCCCTTCAGCACACACGTCACAGTCCCTCTACGCCCTTAAGCAGCCCACCAAGCTTCACTGCCACCTGCCCCACACGCCAGCCACTAACCCTAGTCTTCAACACAAACAACTCATACGCCACATTTACCCTCTTCAACACACTGCCTACCTCAAGCCAACAGCCCACTAGCTACGTTAACCAAGCCACATAGCTTCCACCACGCCATCACCCACTCACATAAAGCCTCAACGCACAGCCCATGCACCCCCAATTCAAAGTCACCAGCCCTCACACCTCCACGCAATCTACTTTCAACCAACAATCCTTCACACCTAACCACAAAGCAACACACCTCCACGCAATCTGCCTTCCACCAACAACCCAGTTCAGCCGCATATTACACCTAAAATTACCGCATATTAGACCCCCAAAAACTACCCAAAACTGTCCAGAAAACTCACCCAAAACAGTCCACCAAACGACCAAAATAGTGACCTGAAACAGAGTGAAAACAGCAGTCCAGACAGCGAAACAACGAGGAGAAACATTGGATTAGTGAACCAGAAAAGTTGCAGAGCATTCACCTCTCCAACGCACGTGTAACGCCCTTTCTTGAGACGACAAAAGAGGTTAAACCTGAGGGCACCTTTTTACTTATTATCTTTCATTTTATTTTATTTATTTTAAAATATTATTGCATGAGAGTCGTTTGAAGCATGATGTGATTGTTGGATGAGCGGGATATGTGTTCCCTTTTGTAGTATATCTGATGGAAACCCAGACGTAAATTCCGTAGCCGATTCCGAATGGACGGTAGTATGGTCTGCACTCGAGATATAACGCCACGTACCACTTAAGATACACGTATCTCGTCTCATCCAAATTTGTATTTGAGCATGTCATAGTTCTAGGCCGTTTATTTATTATTTTAAGCATGATTTAATTTAGTCTTGTTATTTAATTTTCAAAGCATGATTGTGTTATTCAGGCATGTTGTTTCTTCATTCTTTATGCATGATGTTTCGTTTAGTTTATGTTTATGTTTAATTAGTTATTTGTTTACTTTGGTTTAATGGTTCAATATGCTCGTTGTGTTATATTGCGTGGAGTTATTTGGATGAAAGCATGTTAGATCTAAGTACCCTTGAGCATGATTATTGAGTAGACTCGGTTGATTAATTGCATAAATCATATCATCACAAGTGACATAAGTAAGGGACCATTCTGAACCCAACGGTTTGAGGTCTTCCCTTGCGAGGGGTGAGTGCGGCCTTAAATCTTTGTCCCGGTTCACACCGGGTGGCGACTCCATGTTATTTCGTACTCCCAACTAGGCCGCGAGCCTAGAACAACGTCGCCCAGCTACTGTTGTCTACAGTCTGGCGACTCCACTGGGGATATTTTGAATCGTCCCCGAAATCATGTCTTGTGATGTTTATGATTTGTGCTTTTGTTAATCGTTTCGATAGTGAGTTGAAAGGGGTTAATCAAAGGCTTTGTTGGAGCTAGGTGATGGTTGGGTGTCTTCCTTCACTCACTAACTTTTCATAAGGAAAAGCTGTGAAGACACCGAGATAATCATTACTTGTAGCTCGTTGTGGCAGGCTAGTTTGGAGGACTCATTGTTTATTCCTGACACCAAGCGATAAGAGCCTAAGGGGCTTGGGTACTTAAGAGAGCCACGCTCCACCCTCCCTCTGGGGAATCTACAACGGGAAATCTATTCGACAGTTAGTCACACACCGTAACTCGTTGGTGTTGGATAATATGACCCATAGCGTCACTATTTGTACAGATCATGGTGTTGTGTTACAAATTAACTATGTGACAAGGAAATTTCACTCTCATCATTTGTGATTAGATCACCATAGATGTATAAATGAAGAGAGGTCCATATGATTAGTTCCTGGATTGAGAATGATATGAGACAGTATCAGTCCACGAAGGATTAATCATTAAATATCCCTAGCCGGAGTATTATCGAGACAAGACATCGATAATGCGGAATAGGCTAGTATTGCACTTGTGCGCGTTGTGAAGGCACAACGGCATAGTTCTCATATATTTAAGTATTGGATACTTATGCAAGTGCTATAGGAGGTTGTGTTTCACCGATGGTACGGGAAACAGCTTCGCTCTGGATAGACCCCTCGGAATTATTGGATAATATGACCCATAGCGTCACTATTTGCACAGATCATTGTGTTGTTGTAGCAAATTAATTATGTAACAAGGAAATTGCACTCTCGTCATTTTGTGATTAGATCACCTTAGATATATAAATGAAGAGAGGTCCCTATGATTAGTTCCTGGATTGAGATGATATGAGACAGTATCAGTCCACGAAGGATTAATCATTAAATATCCCTAGCCGTAGTATTATCGAGACTGGACATCGATAATGCGGAATAGGCTAGTATTGCACTTGTGCGTGTTGTGAGGGCACAACGGCATAGTTCTCATATATATAAGTATTGGATACTTATGCAAGTGCGATAGGAGGTCGTGTTTCACCGATGGTACGGGAAACAGCTTCGCTCTGGATAGACCCTTCGGAATCCCATTGGTATTATGACTAAGTGTCTATGGGAGGCCGAAATCAAGGTAGGTGTGTATAGTCTTAACCTGAGACTTACATCGCTAATACTTACGACAATCGGTAAGCTTTGGTTTTGGTGGTTGGGGATCTTAACTGGTTCTGTGTTCACCTCTTCTGGGTTTATCAGGAATCGTAGTGTATTGGTGTGATGTCAAGACGGAAGTGTCACTCCAGTCATAGTGGAGATGATGTCACGCAGGATACGGTACTAGTGCTCTTGAGTGTTGCGCAACCAATCGGGATATTGTGACCAGGTCATGTATATCCGATTATAGAGACTATGTTACCAGACATCCGACATGTGCTTCGGACGGGCAGACACTTATCCAGCCCCAGCCCTAACACGTGACTATCCGATACTGGGCCAATATACACAATACTACGGTATACTACGCTTGATACAGATCTATATATTCCTGTAAGAATATTTCTGGAGAATTGGGTAGGCATGGCGCTTTGCTAGAAGCCAACCTTGTCTTGTAAATCGATATAAACGTAGTACGAGGTACTTACGTGTTCGGACAGTCCGACGATCGTATTTACTGCCAACATATCCGGAGATCTCATGGGTCGCTTCCTGAAGATTCACCGATGATGTATAACTCGCACTTAATTAATCTGGGATTAATTAGAAGAGAGAGATAGAATTAATCTGGGATTAATTCGATGAGAGAGAAAATTAATCTGGGATTATTTGCGGAGATATTTTATCTGGGATAAAATATTAATAAAAGAGAGAGAATGATTAATTTGGAATTAATCGATAAATTAATATATTCGATATATTAATCGAAATTGGATTTTGACGCGGAATTAAAATTAGATTTTAATTCGGGCGAACGAATTAATTAATTCGTTAGCGACGTGAATAGTGATTTCGCTAGGCGTAATCATTTAATTACGACGCGACGAAAATTCGTTAATTTGGAATTAGCGAACCCGAGCCCGAGAGTGATTGCGAGCGCATTCGCATTTCGAATTCGAGCGCGGCACGTAAGTCACATCAAGCGTCAAATTGATAGTCGCGTCAATTGTCAAATCAATTGTCACTTTGAGTGATGTGACTTGACAACATGTCACTTTATTAAAGTGATATGATGTGACTTAAAGTAAAAGTTGAAATGATGAAAGCCTTTTGCTTTTTTGACTTTTGTACTTGGTAAATGAAAGGCTTTTGTATTTGATTTTATTTTGGAAATAAAATATAAATATAAGTAAAAAAACCATTTGCCTTCTCTCTCTCAATCACGGTTTCACGTGAAAATAATCTCCCTCCTTTTCTCCTTCTCTCCTTCACGGTTTTGGAAACCGTTTTCTTCTTCTTCTTGTTCTGTTTCTGCCGAGCAATGGAGAAGCAAGATAACGATTTTGTGGCAAAAATCTAGTGCTAGCACACCTTGAGTGATACATAGGTGATAGGGAAGTGTTTCTTTGAGCATGGAAGCTTGAAGCTTGGAGCTTCAATGGAGTCCATGCATGGCCGAAAATGGAGGAGACCACACCACCACCAACGCCGAGTAGTCCACCTGTGCGCAGCTCATGCCGAGCAGTAACATGCAGTGCGTTTTTGGTCTTGTTCTTCCTGGCATCAAACCCATTCAATGTGAGTATATTCTGCACCTCCTTTGATGTGTTCATATGCGGTTTTTATGCATGATTTGTTGATCTTGGGACTTGATTTAACTCAACAATGGTATCTTGAGCTTTTGATGCATGAAAACCGAATTAGGGTTCTTGAGCAAATTTGGGCTTTTTGATTTAAGCATGATTTTAACAAATTGTTTGTTTAAGTATGCTTGAATGAGGTTGAATTGAATGTGCATGATCAATTTCAAGAAATTGGATTAGATCAATTTTCCCCAATTCTTAGGTTGAACATGAAACTTTAAATTGGGCAAAATCGATTTTGACTTGTTTTGGTTAAATTGATTGTTTAAGCATGCTTGGATGATGTTAATTGAGATTGTGCATGATCAATTTCAAGAAATTGGATTGGATTCAATTTTCCCCAAATTGAAGGCTTGGCCGAAAATTGCATAACCCTAATGTCTTGGTAATTTTGTTTTGTTTGATCATTGGATGACTTAAAACAATTGGTTAATGTTGTTTTGAAGTTCAATTGGATTGAATTTTGATTTGGAACATTTTTTCCTTTTAAAGTGGCTTGGCCGAATCTTAGAACATGAAATTCTTTGTGATTTTTTGTTTTAATTCATTGATGAATTGAATTGATTTGGGAAATGATGATTGTGGATTTAATTGGATTGAAACCGAATCGAATTGAAAAACCCCTAATTGCCGAGACTTGAAAGCATGTAAATTGGGTTTGATTTTAATTGAATTGTGTTGGACACTATTTGGTTGTTAAAGTGCATGATTAGTTAGGCTAATTGATGTTTTAGAAATGTTAATTGGGTAATTGATTGTGTATTACACTTAGGTTAATTAATTGTGAAATTTGGAATTTTATAAGTTAATTAATTTAGGCTTGATTTTGGAAATTGGGCTTGTTAGGTTGTAATTGGGCTTTTGGGCTTTGTTGTAACAAAGTTGGGTTTAGGCAAAATTGGTTGGATCCAATTAGGCCAAAACCGAATCCAAAAGGTCCAATTATGACTTAATGGACCTTAATTATTTAATTGGGCCTAATGGGCCAAAATTAATTTAAAGGCTTATGGGGTAACTCCCGGATGGATTTTTGTTGTTCGGTTTGACCGAGTTGACCAAAATTCCACGCCTATAGAAATTAATTAAAAGCCCATTGGACTTTAATTAAATAAAACTTTAGATGTTAATCGGGCTTTGAGACCCGTTGCGATTAAATTTGGAATTTAAGTCGTAAAGGTTCATTAATAAAAGTGTAATATTTAATTTAGAATTAAATAATGAATTAGTATTAAATGCGTATTAAATTGGATTTAATTATGTAATTTAATTTAATTCGTAGGAATCGTACTTTGAGTACGTGTTCGCAATACGAGTTTGACTCGAACAAAATCAAATCTTTGTTTGAACATTGGATGATCACTAATAATCAAGATTAATTAATTTGATTGATTGATAGATAACATGCTTGTATGAATACATGGTTGTGATGTTTGAATAATGCATATCGGATGGATATTAGCCGGGTGGGGCGATTTTGGAAATTGTAATAAATTTGATTTATTAAATTGGACCTGCGTGTCCAGCCTTATCTCCATGTTTCTTTGTATTCTCTTCTCACCTATTCCCCTCCATGTAAAAGAGGTTTCTTTAGAAGTGT
This sequence comes from Zanthoxylum bungeanum, assembly GCA_019454045.1. Taxonomy (NCBI): domain Eukaryota; kingdom Viridiplantae; phylum Streptophyta; class Magnoliopsida; order Sapindales; family Rutaceae; genus Zanthoxylum; species Zanthoxylum bungeanum. The sequence continues at coordinate 146,406 of SKCR01032857.1, forward strand.
AGTGTAACGGGTAGAAGTAGTACAAGTGCTAGCTTGAGTGAGAAAGGGAGAGATTTGATCTAGGATCAATGTGTTAAGTATCCATCCGCATATCATTATTATTTTATTTCATACTCGCTTTATTATGTATTTAGAATGCATGTTTAAGGGTGTATGATGATGAGACCTAACAAAGATAATTAAATTGGTAGCCAATTTGCACGCGAAAATCCCTCAATCTATATTAAGCAAATATCCTTCCATTGAATGATTCTTGTTCAAGATCCGAAGTTGGCATTGGTTTGTTTTTGACCAAAGTCAAGACCTTTGTCAATCAAGGATGTACTTGAATCATGAGAGTTTTGTTGCATAGCATCGGTGTCTTGTCCAAATCGTGATTTTTATTGGCCAAGTCAAGGTCACTTTTTGTCCAATGACATTGATTACGAAACTTTCCTCGTCAATGGGTCCCGCTTAACTGGAATCATTAGGTTTGTTTTTGGCCAAAGCCAAGGCCTAGATGATTCGGAGGATATGGTTAGGAAAGTGTATTGGATACATTGACATTATACATATGTTTTGGACTTGGATGTCCACCTAACCGGATCTAGGAATTGGATGAGATCCAATTGATCTGTGAGATCTACCTAGTTAAATAGCATACAGCTTTTATGGCCAAAGTCAGGGTTGTGTGTTATTTAATAGGATTCTAGCCCACTAGGAACGCGGTTTCCCGAGTACTCCACAGAGGGTTAGAGACTCGACGAAAAATAGTGGGAGGCAAGTATTGAATTTGCAACATTCGTTCAATTACTGTCTAAACACGCTCATTTAAATTATTTCGTCGTTATATTAAATGTTAGTTAGACTAATATTTAAATTGTTGTTTTAATAAACAGTTGGACTGTATTATACTTGATTATATATAATGGATTATATTAATCAATATATTTGAATTAATTAATTTCAGTTTACAGTTGATTTTATAATTGGATTATAGTAATCAATGTAATTGAGGTTAATTAATTTGGATTATATTTGATTATATAGTTGGACTATTATAATCATTATAATATATATAGTACCACTAATCGTTGATTAAATAGTTGGACTATTGTAATCAAGATAAAATTGAAAAGTTGGATATTTAAAATATAATCTGGGATTAAAATATTTTAAATGATTTAATTTTCAAATTGGGAATAAATAATAGGTTACTTTATTTGATAAAATAACTTATTATGACTAAGCCCATATTAAGCAAATAGTATAGCATAAAGTCTTTGGAAGATTTATGTGATGATGACTTTAGTGTTTAATTAATATACTTATAATAAATCTATCTTAAGATTTAAAAGTATTAAATTGCAATTAATTGACTATTCTAGTGGAGAAAAGTCAAAGTTTGCAATTGGGCATGTAGCACAAGGTGCACATCGTTTCAATATTCCGAAACCCAAGGCTTGGCCAAAGTTTTGTGAAATATTGAAAAGGATAATTGACATATCCCAAAGTGACTATCATTTGGATATGGAAGACACGAAGGAATTAAAGATAGGGCGAGGCTCTAACTTTAGAAATATTTGTCAAAGTTATGTTCACAACTAGTATTAAAATTGAATTTTAAATACTTAGTGTGGTACATAATACACATATGTATTGACGTTCAGAATCCGCTGTGAGCTGGATACTGGCTTCAAGCCGAGATTTCTCTGCGAATTGGAAACGGGACGAAAGTCGCTGTTTCGACCGTAGATACCTAAGTTTAGGAACTACCCTTTGGGTATGTACTTAAATTAGGAAATGTTATAATGTAACTAGTTTAACTAGAGACATTATCTCTATATCAGGGTTAATCCGATACGGATAAAACCTTTATATTCTAGAACACTAAAGTGTTTCATTATATAAAGATGATACTGAGATAAATACATTGGATGTAAATAACAGAATTTATATTTGAATATAAATAAAATCTCAAACATATAAAATGACAAATAAATACTCAAATTGATTTGATCAATAGAGACTTATTTGTGGCATTGTTGTCTGGGACACAATTAACAAGACTCGTATATCCACACTTTTTGTAGAGTGGGTACTAGGACTGATTTGACTATTCAAATAAGGTCTGCGAATCTAGTTTATTAGGTAAACTACCTAAAATACTATTTACTTGGTAATAGTAAAAGGGCCACCGATCTGTTAGCCCTATTCATGGTGAAGTAAGTGGGCCCATATCTAGCTAGGCTAGATGTTAACATGAATATTTCGTGACCTTAACGGATGTGACATCACGTAGTGGTTAGTGTTTTCTTTTGAAGAACAGAGATCGGAAACTTTGAAGTTTCGACACGAAGTATAAAAACAGATCGGCTATAGAATTATTCCGCCACGGTAAACCGTAATGGAAAATACTTAAGCAGTAAGTTTCATACGTACATGAAAGAGTACGGTATTCTTTCAGATGAGGACATGTAGATAGGTTTATCACAAGTCGCTCAGAGCTACTATCTCCTTCAACCGGATATGTATTTACAGTGCTAAACTTATTTAGAATAAGGTTCCATATAAATCTGTTTGACAGATATCATATAGGATATGAACAGGGAAGAAACGAGGTTTCTCATTCCTGATAATTTGGGTATGCCAGGCATAGCGTTTGGATGATACCGAACTAAGGACCCAAATTGGATAAGTGCCAATATAGGTTATCTTAAGGGAAACCTTAAGTATAGTACTTATAAATCCCACATGAGAACAATGTAATTGTGCTCACCATGCGGTTTTCCTGAGAGAAATACCGATATACAGTGGTCAGTGGGAGGATAGTGATACTCGATGAAAATCGGAGTAATACTGTTCAAGGCACGAAGTCCATAATGGAACAAATAGTTCATCAATGATGAAACTATACCATTAATCTTCAAATACACAAGAACTTCGTAGATCGGATAGAGTCAGAAAACAACCTAAGGTATGTGTTTCTGATCTCACCCCATAAAGATGTCAATCTTATGGAGGTGTACCATCCGAATATGTTGTGAGGAAGTGATCCGAGGTATCGACTCCCTGTTATGGCAAAGTGCCATGAGTCCGAAATGGATTCCATGTATAACAACTATGTTTGGATACTAGTTGTTGTACCACAAGGCATTGTGCCTATGGTACATTAAACGTCTTAAAGGAAGACATACATGGAAGGCAACATACCAACGTGCAAAGCTAAGCTTTTGACGGAAAGGTATCGTTATCAACATTATGTTAATAACGGTTCAACCTTTTTTTACCTGTTGCCATGGTAAATCCATTTTGAAGATGCTTGTTGATAACTGTATATTTCATTTATGAAATATGTCAGTTACAAATCAAAATCGCTTTCTGAAAAGGAAACCTTTTGGAGGATGTTTACAACATCCTGACGATTTTGTATAACCGACAAACAAGGTTGCGGGTTATTCGATTCATGTTTGGATTGATGCAAGCATAAGGTTCTTGGAACTGACGTTTTGAAATAATCATAATGGTTGATAATTTGACCCAAAACGAAATAATTCTTGTGTATATAAGGAGGTTAGTGGGAGAGCGCACTGACAGTGAAATTCCCATATAGCTATTGTTGAAAGCTTGGCTTTCAATAGATATTCTCCGTAGAATTCTGGGAGATAACAACCTTTATTAGAGGAATAAAGATCTACTGGGATAGATTTGGAGTTGTTAACACTCTCTGGGACATTGTACATTTAAAATGTACTTGTATTGGTGTCTCATACGCTTCGAGCATATGGAGTCACAATCAGGTCAATCCAAGTGACAGTCACTGGATTGAAAATAAGAACATCTGTTAGTATATCTCAGAGAACTAAAGATGCTATTAAACTATGGAGAATGAGAACTTGAAGTGACTGGGATCACTGCAGCAAGTTTCCAAACGATTAAATACTGCGGTACTATAAAGTTTGAATAACGGGACAGTGAGCTGGAAATCTTCCTAGCAAGATATCTGTTTCCGAATAAACAACAAATGCGGATTATTGCTGCAGCTGAGGCAGCAATAGAAGCCATTTGGATCAAAAGTAAATCTAATTAGATTAGATATAGTTCTGTTAGCAGCTGAGCTAGGCGTCAGCACAGGCTAAGGAATTAAAGGTCTCATCAACGATCCAGATATATACTTCTATATCATCTGATTCGTTCGGATCATACATCGTGGCGATGTGATGATCGTATAAATCGCGTCAAACGATAATCGAACAAATCCGCTGACGAAAACCTTTTCTCAGCAATTTGAGCGAACCTTACATAGTTCGGGTGTTAGACACTCGAGTGACTGGCTATGTGCCAAGTGGGAGATTGTTGGATAATATGACCCATAGCGTCACTATTTGCACAGATCATTGTGTTGTTGTAGCAAATTAATTATGTAACAAGGAAATTGCACTCTCGTCATTTTGTGATTAGATCACCTTAGATATATAAATGAAGAGAGGTCCCTATGATTAGTTCCTGGATTGAGATGATATGAGACAGTATCAGTCCACGAAGGATTAATCATTAAATATCCCTAGCCGTAGTATTATCGAGACTGGACATCGATAATGCGGAATAGGCTAGTATTGCACTTGTGCGTGTGTGAGGGCACAACGGCATAGTTCTCATATATATAAGTATTGGATACTTATGCAAGTGCGATAGGAGGTCGTGTTTCACCGATGGTACGGGAAACAGCTTCGCTCTGGATAGACCCTTCGGAATCCCATTGGTATTATGACTAGGTGTCTATGGGAGGCCGAAATCAAGGTAGGTGTGTATAGTCTTAACCTGAGACTTACATCGCTAATACTTACGACAATCGGTAAGCTTTGGTTTTGGTGGTTGGGGATCTTAACTGGTTCTGTGTTCACCTCTTCTGGGTTTATCAGGAATCGTAGTGTATTGGATGTGATGTCAAGACGGAAGTGTCACTCCAGTCATAGTGGAGATGATGTCACGCAGGATACGGTACTAGTGCTCTTGAGTGTTGCGCAACCAATCGGGGATTGTGACCAGGTCATGTATATCCGATTATAGAGACTATGTTACCAGACATCCGACATGTGCTTCGGACGGGGCAGACACTTATCCAGCCCCAGCCCTAACACGTGACTATCCGATACTGGGCCAATATACATAATACTACGGTATACTACGCTTGATACAGATCTATATATTCCTGTAAGAATATTTCTGGAGAATTGGGTAGGCATGGCGCTTTGCTAGAAGCCAACCTTGTCTTGTAAATCGATATAAACGTAGTACGAGGTACTTACGTGTTCGGACAGTCCGACGATCGTATTTACTGCCAACATATCCGGAGATCTCATGGGTCGCTTCCTGAAGATTCACCGATGATGTATAACTCGCACTTAATTAATCAGGGATTAATTAGAAGAGAGAGATAGAATTAATCTGGGATTAATTCGATGAGAGAGAAAATTAATCTGGGATTATTTGCGGAGATATTTTATCTGGGATAAAATATTAATAAAAGAGAGAGAATGATTAATTTGGAATTAATCGATAAATTAATATATTCGATATATTAATCGAAATTGGATTTTGAAGCGGAATTAAAATTAGATTTTAATTCGGGCGAACGAATTAATTAATTCGTTAGCGACGTGAATAGTGATTTCGCTAGGCGTAATCATTTAATTACGACGCGACGAAAATTCGTTAATTTGGAATTAGCGAACCCGAGCCCGAGAGTGATTGCGAGCGCATTCGCATTTCGAATTCGAGCGCGGCACGCAAGTCACATCAAGCGTCAAATCATTAGTCGCGTCAATTGTGAAATCAATTGTCACTTTGAGTGATGTGACTTGACAACATGTCACTTTATTAAACTGATGTGATGTGACTTAAAGTAAAAGTTGAAATGATGAAAGCCTTTTGCTTTTTTGACTTTTGTACTTGGTAAATGAAAAGGCTTTTGTATTTGATTTTATTTTGGAAATAAAATATAAATATAAGTAAAAAAACCATTTGCCTTCTCTCTCTCAATTCACGGTTTCACGTGAAAATAATCTCCCTCATTTTCTCCTTCTCTCCTTCACGGTTTTGGAAACCGTTTTCTTCTTCTTCTTGTTCTGTTTCTGCCGAGCAAATGGAGAAGCAAGATAACGATTTTGTGGCAAAAATCTAGTGCTAGCACACCTTGAGTGATACATAGGTGATAGGGAAGTGTTTCTTTGAGCATGGAAGCTTGAAGCTTGGAGCTTCAATGGAGTCCATGCATGGCCGAAAATGGAGGAGACCACCACCACCAACGCCGAGCAGTCCACCTGTGCGCAGCTCACTGCCGAGCAGTAACATGCAGTGCGTTTTTGGTCTTGTTCTTCCTGGCATCAAACCCATTCAATGTGAGTATATTCTGCACCTCCTTTGATGTGTTCATATGCGGTTTTTATGCATGATTTGTTGATCTTGGGACTTGATTTAACTTCAACAGGAATCCCATTGGTATTATGACTATGCGTCTATGGGAGGCCGACATCAGGGTAGGTGTATTTGGTCTTAACCTGAGACTTGCACCGCTAATGCTTACGACAATCAATATACTTTGATTGAGGTCGTCAGGGACTTTAACCGGTTCTGGTACGCCGATTTTGGGTATATTGAGAATCGTAGAGTATTGGGTGTGATGTCAAGACGGAAGTATCACTCCAGTCATAGTGGAGATGATGTCACGCATGATACGGTATTAGTGCTCTTAAGTGTTGCGCAACCATCGGGATATTATGACTTGGTCATGCATATCCGATTATAGAGACTAGTTACCAGACATCCGACATGTGTTTTGGACGTAGTACTTGGTACGTACGTGATTCTGATACTCCGACGACCGTATTTACTGCCAACATATCCGGGGATCTCATGGGTCGCTTCCCAATAATCCACCGATGACGCATAACTCGCACTCTTAAATAATCTGGGATTATATAGTAGAGAGAGAAAATTAATCTAGGATTAATTACGGAGATATTTTATCTAGGATAAAATATCGTCTAGAGAGAGATAATGATTAATTGGAATTAATTAGTAAATTAATATATTCGATATATTAAATGAAATTAGATTTCGACACGGAATTAAAATTAGATTTTAATTCGGGCGAACGAATTAATTTAGAATTAATTCGTTAGCGACGTGAATAGTGAATTCGCTAGGCGTAATCATTTAATTACGACGCGACGGAAAATTCGCTAATTGAGAATTAGCGAACCCGAGCCCGAGTGTGATTGCGAGCGCATTCGTATTTCAAATTCGAGTGCGGCAACGCAAGTCGCATCAAGCGTCAAATCATTAGTCGCATCATGCGTCAAATCACTTGTCACTTTGAGTGATGTGACTTGACAACATGTCACTTTATTAAAGTGACTTGATGTGAATAGTGATGGAGTTAACATGAATAGTGAAAGCTAGTGGAGGGAAAACGTTTGGTTTTTGGCTCCAAAATTCATTTAATTTATTGGATAAAATTAAATGGAAATTGATTATTATTTTAGGAAAATATATAATCAAAAGCTTTTACAACTTTTACATAAGTCAACACATTCATCTCTCTCCATTTTCTCTCCACACTCTCACGCCCAAAATGGGCAATATTGCTCACTGTTTTTCTTTGTAAAAGCCGAGCAAAGGGGAAGCCAATAGTGGATTTTTATGGTAAGAAAATTCAAGTGCTAGCACACTTACGAGACTTGCGAAGGTGGTAGGGAGGTTCACCCATGAGCCGGGATCCGTCCGACAAAGCTTGGAGCTCCATTTCGCAGCTCAAAATTCTGATTTGGAGGGCAGTGAACTGCACACAGTTGGTGCCAAAACAGTGGGCTTTTTGGGCTTCATTCGTCTTCAAATCGTCTCAACCGATCGATGTGAGTATTCCGCTACCTCCTTTGATGTGTTCACACATTGATTTCATGTCTTGTTTGATCTTGGGACCTAGAATAAACCTAACAGTTGGCACGTACCGTAAGGTATAAAAAAGGTGAACTCATTTGGTCGCTTGAACCCTTGAGTGGGGAGTCCTAGTTGTGGGTAATCCTTCGTCAAGCGAGAGCCTTTGTCCACACTCCAGTAAACCCACATGTGAACCATAGTTGTATGACCTATAGGGGCCACCTTTTATGCTTTTGATTACCCCATGCATATTATGTCTCATACATCACATGCATCTCATGCATACATGCATCATGTTAACCCTCGTGTCTTAAAAGCCATCATAAATATCCGTTGGGTTAGAAAAAGAGGGGCTTGTCAAGAAGAGTTTAGCCAACATGGATATCGGGGAAAAGGAAATCGAGAAACAGAAAACCTTACGGCAATGAGAGAAAGACCATTGGTGGGCCAAAAAAAAAAAAAGAAAAAAAAATGAAAAAAAAGAGGAAAAGAAAAAAAAGAGAAAAAAGAAAAAAAAAAGAAATTGTTTGTTTTTAGTCCTTGATAATTAGACATAAGTCCAATGATGAATTTGATTGCTTTAGGGTGAAATCTTAGAAACGATAAACTCTTGATGTGCTTTTATCTGATACTTTGAATTATTAATCTATGTTAGACTCGTAAACACTTCACTATAGGTTCTTAGCGGTGAAAACTTGAGTAGTTGGCAAGGTGATTAGTTGAAGAAATTGTAGGTCGGTGAATGACCGTTTGCTTAGATGTCTATCTTGATTTGCTTATGTTATGCTGTGTGGTATGGTTGAAAATAAAAGAAAAGTCTCTAAGAAAAGAATTGAACCACCTATAACCGATAAGCGTGAAGCTACCCATGGGCGAGTATTAGGACCACCATGAGGAGAAATGCTACCTTAAAGGGTAGGTGTGTTGAAAAAAATAGAAAGAAAAAAAGAGAAAAAGAAAAGAAAAGAAAAAAAGAAGAAGTTCAAAATGAAAAGAAAAAAAAGAAAGAGACAAAAGAGAAAGAAAACCATACCACATTGAGCACCGAAAAGCAACTGCAGCCATAATTGAGACATCTAGGTTGGTTTGACCCATCGAACACAATTTTTGAAACAAAATCATTGAGTTAGCTTACTTGGGGATGAATCCGCAAAGGAACCTTTGCACATACACACTTTGAGTCTGGCTTAGATCATTTATTCGAAGACTTGGATTTGAGTTGCATTGGGTGTTTTGAAAGTTCTCTGGTTTCAATACTGAGCATTCTTTGAGGGCAATGAAATGTATAACTATGGGGACTATTTCGTAGCATGTAATATAGTATGATGATATGGAAGGCCCCACCATGTGGTTCATCTTGACCAAGTACAAACAGCGGAGAGTAGAAAGCTAAACCAAGACTGGGGGCGACCAGTCTACCACATCGCGAATCAGGGACATAACAAGATATTGAGTCATGAGACCAGAGAGAAGACTGAGCAATCACCTGGAGAACTAGCGGAAGACCTAACCCAATGGAATAGGAAATTCATTCATGGATGCATGCATACACGTAACGTATTTTGCATTCTTTTTTTTTTGTGTTTGTTTTGTTTTGTATTCACAGGTTTCAAAGAAGAAAAAGAGAAAGCGGCAAAGACAAGCCAACCAGAATCAGCAACATATGAGTAGTAGTTTTGGGATGAGTCCCAGGGTTGAGGCCCACATCAGTATCAGTCTGGGGGCGAGGCCCACATCAGTGTCTGTATGGGGGCGAGGCCCACATCAGTACTAGTCTGGGGGCGAGGCCCACATCATTATCAGTATCAGTTCAGGGTTGAGGCCCACACATCATCAGTATCGGTTTTGGGGATGCGTCCTAGGGTCGAGGCCCACATCAGCATCATCTGAGGGCGAGGCCCACATCATTGGCATCAGTATCAGTTTCTACCAGATATGGCATTCTGGGGGCGAGCTCTATATTACGTCAGATCAGTTCTGCCGGGTATGGAATTCTGGGGGCGAGGCCCACATTACATCAGATCAGTTCGACCGGGTATAGCATTCTGGGGGCGAGGCCCACATTACATCAGATCAGTTTTCCAGGTACGACACTTCGGGTATAGAGACACATCAGTAGAGTTTTGGAATGAATCCAGGGAATGAATCCCAGGGCCGAGGCCCACATCGTCAGTCTTTGGAATGAATCCAGGGAAAGAATCTCAGGGCCGAGGCCCATATCAGCAGAATTTTGGAATGAATCCAGGGAACGAATCCCAGGGCCGAGGCCCACATCAGCCGAGTTTTGGAATGAATCCAGGGAATGAATCCCAGGGCCGAGGCCCACATCAGCAGAATTTTGGAATGAATCCAGGGAACGAATCCCAGGGCCGAGGCCCACATCAGCAAAGTTTTGGAATGAATCACAGGGCCGAGGCCCACATCAACACAATCGGGAATGAATCCCAGGGGAATGAATCCCACATCGCCAGAATTTTGGAATGAATCCCAGGGCCGAGGCCCACATCGTCAGAATTTAATCCATGGAATGAATCCCAGGGCCGAGGCCCACTTCACCAGCAGTTTTGGGAATGAATCCCAGGGTCGAGGCCCACTTTATCAACACGGTTCGGAAATGGACCATCATCATATCTACGACAACTTAGGTACGGGGTTAGCACAACCAGATCATCATATTCAGGGCGAGGTCCCTATTGTCAGCAGTATTGGGTCGAGATGCGTGCCTGGGGTCGAGGTGCCCCCGTTGTCGGTTGTAATTCCTGGTCGAGATGCGTGCCCAGGGTCGAGGTGCCCACTACATCATCATATTCAGGGCGAGGTCCCTATTGTCAGCGGTATTGGGTCGAGATGCGTGCCAAGGGTCGAGGTTCCCCCGTTGTCGGTTGTAGTTCCGGGTCGAGATGCGTGCCCAGGGTCGAGGTGCCCACTACATCATCATATTCAGGGCGAGGTCCCTATTGTCAGCGGTATTGGGTCGAGATGCGTGCCCAGGGTCGAGGTTCCCCCGTTGTCGGTTGTAGTTCCGGGTCGAGATGCGTGCCCAGGATCGAGGTGCCCACTACATCATCATATTCAAGGCGAGGTCCCTATTCTCAGTGGTATTGGGTCGAGATGTGTGCCCAGGGTCGAGGTGCCCCCGTTGTCGGTTGTAGTTCCGGGTCGAGATGCGTGCCCAGGGTCGAGGACCCACTACATCATCAGTTTGAGGGCGAGGCCCACATTGTCAGCAGTATTGGGATGCGTCCCAGGGTCGAGGCGCCCCCGTTGTTGGTTGCAGTTTCGGGATGCGTCCCAGGGTCGAAGGCCCACTGCATCAACAGTTGTAGTTCCAGGATACGTCCTTGGGTCGAGGACCCACTACATCATTACTTTTAGGATGTGTTTCAGGGTCGAGGGCCCACACATCAGTTGCAGTTTTGGGATGTGTCCCAGGGTCGTGGGCCCACTGCATCATCAGCACTCCGGGTATGGAGATATCAGTTTCAATTTTGCCGAGTATGGCACCCCAGGGTATGGAGATAAGAGATCAGCTTTGCCGAGTATGGCACTCTGGGTATGGAGACACAGCATCAGTTTTTCCAGGTATGGTATCGTGGACTATGTGGATTATGTGGACTACCGAGGACTACCGTGGATTATGTGGACTACCGTGGACTACCGTGGAGTATGTGGACTACCGTGGACTACCGAGGAGTATGTGGACTATATGGACTACCGTAGACTACCGTGAAGTATGTGGACTCTATGGACTACCGTGGAGTATGTGGACTACCGTGGACTACCGTGGACTACCGAGGAGTATGTGGACTATGTGGACTACCGCGACACCCTAGATACAGGGTTTAGCACGCCAAGTTTGGCACTGTGGACTACCGCGACACCCTAGATATGGGGTTTAGCACGCCAAGTTTGGCACTGTGGACTACCGCGACACCCTAGGTACATGGTTTAGCACTATCAACTCAGCACAGCAGGCAGACCAGGTGACAGCTGGCGAGTCAGGTAAGTAAAAATGCATTGCACGTACTTTGATAGGATTGTCATTGTCACACACTGCACAAGTCCCATCAAAGTGGGGGCGACTGTAGGCATTGCATTTTTGCATATCAGCCCGATGATGAGTCTCGTATGGAGGCACTACCTCTTTAGTTGTGAAACGGACGTTGGAAGGGTAAAGTTGGGAATTAGTATTTTGTCAGATTTAACTCGCTTGTTTCACTTCGGGTTCGCTTGTTGGACCTCTGTTTTAAAACACACCAAACCCATTAAATCACATCAAAAAATAATTAAATTAAAACACATGTCACAAATTAAATTCCTTTCACAAATTAAAAGATTCAAATTAAATTCCATAAATAACATTCCTAATTAAAATAAATCACACTCCTAATTTAATTAAATCACCTACCAATTTAAATAAATCATATCCTTAACTAAAAAGAATAAATCAAATCACTTCCCTTAATTAAAAGATTTCCCTTATCACATACTAATTAAAAAGATATCCAATTAAAACATAAAATCCTTCTCCTTCTCAAATAAGGTAAAACCCCCTCCCTTGGCCTATAAAAAGAACCTTTAACCCACATATTCAACCCTGGCTCATTATCACAAAATCAACCCTAATATTCCAAACCCCTCACAAACCACACAGCTAAACTCCAATTCACGCTTAGCACTCACGCACGTTCACTTCACCTGCAGCACACATTCACTAGCCTCACGCACTGAGTTGATCTTTGCGCCCCACTACCCTTCAACAATTCTACCCAGCCTCACGCCTCCCTTCAGCACACACGTCACAGTCTCTCTACGCCCTTAAGCAGCCCACCAAGCTTCACAGCCACCTACCCCACACTCCAGCCACTAACCCTAGTCTTCAACACAAACAACTCATACGCCACATTTACCCTCTTCAACATACTACCTACCTCAAGCCAACAGCCCACTAGCTACGTTAACCAAGCCACATAGCTTCCACCACGCCATCACCCACTCACATAAAGCCTCAACGCACAGCCCCTGCACCCCCAATTCAAAGTCACCAGCCCTCACACCTCCACGCAATCTGCTTTCAACCAACAATCCTTCCCACCTAACCACAAAGCAACACACCTCCACGCAATCTGCCTTCAACCAATAACCCAGTTCAGCCGCATATTACATCTAAAATTACCGTATATTAGACCCCCAAAAACTACCCAAAACTGTCCAGAAAACTCACCCAAAACAGTCCACCAAACGACCAAAATAGTGACCTGAAACGGAGTGAAAACAACAGTCCAGACAGCGAAACAGCGAGGAGAAACATTGGATTAGTGAACCAGAAAAGTTGCAGAGCATTCACCCTTCCAACGCACGTGTAACGCCCTTTCTTGAGACGACAAAAGAGGTTAGACTTGAGGGCACCTTTTTACTTATTATCTTTCGTTTTATTTTATTTATTTTAAAATATTATTGCATGAGAGTCGTTTGAAGCATGATGTGATTGTTGGATGAGCGGGATATGTGTTCCCTTTTGTGGTATATCGGATGGAAACCCAGACGTAAATTCCGTAGCCGATTCCGAATGGACGGTAGTATGGTCTGCACTCGGGATACAACGCCACGTACCACTTAAGATACACGTATCTCGTCTCATCCAAATTTGTATTTGAGCATGTCATAGTTCTAGGCCGTTTATTTATTATTTTAAGCATGATTTAATTTAGTCTTGTTATTTAATTTTCAAAGCATGATTGTGTTATTTAGGCATGTTGTTTCTTCATTTTTTATACATGATGTTTCGTTTAGTTTATGTTTATGTTTAATTAGTTATTTGTTTACTTTGGTTTAATGGTTCAATATGCTCGTTGTGTTATATTGCGTGGAGTTATTTGGATGAAAGCATGTTAGATCTAAGTACCCTTGAGCATGATTATTGAGTAGACTCGGTTGATTAATTGCACAAATCATATCATCACAAGTGACTTAAGTAAGGGACCATTCCGAACCCAACGGTTTGAGGTCTTCCCTTGCGAGGGGTGAGTGCGGCCTTAAATCTTTGTCTCGGTTCACACCGGGTGGCGACTCCATGTTATTTTGTACTCCCAACTAGGCCGCGAGCCTAGAACAACGTCGCCCAGGTTCTGTTGTCTACAAGCATGTTATTTATCCTTTAAGCATGATTTAGTCGTTAGTATGCTATTGTTTTCTGCATGTTGCTTATTTATGCATGATAATATAGTGCGCATGGGCTAACTAGGGTGGATTAAAGGTCCTCTATTCTAGGGAAACGCCTAAAAGGCTACATTTGCCACGATGTTTTACAGCACTGGACGGAGTATGTGTGATTGAATGTGAGATATGTTTAATCGAGCATACGAGGTCCTATATTATTGTTGTCTTTATTTTATATGCATGGTAACATAATACGCATGGGCTAACTAGGGTGGATTAAAGGTCCTCTATTCGAGGGAAATTCCTGAAGGCTACCTTTACCACGATGTTTTGACGCGCCTTTTATTATGTCATTTACCATTTCCATATCATTGTTTTATCTACGCATGCATTGCATTCTTGTGCGCATAGGCTAACTAGGGTGGATTAAAGGTCCTCTATTCGAGGGAAATTCCTAAAAGGCTACCTTTTCCACGATGTTTTGCCGCGGCGGACGAGGTGTACCCGATTGAATGTGAAATGTGATCCATTGGGCACACGAGGTCCTACATTATGGATTTGCTTATCTATATATGTGTTGCGTCGTCTATCATGCATCAGGTCTTGTCCCGTTCGAACGTGTTCTCAAACACTATACGAACTCGAACCTTCTGTTTACCGTTCGAACGCGTTTACGAACGCTACTCGAACGCGCACGTATTTTCTTTGTTTTATCATGCATCAGGTCTGGTCTCGTTCGAACGTGTCCTCAAACGCTATACGAATGCAAACCTTCTGTTTACCGTTCGAACGTGTTTACGAACGCTACTCGAACGTTCATGCATTTTATTGTATCATGCATCAAGTCTCATCCCGTTCAAACGCGTTATCAAACGCTATACGAATGTGGACATTCTGTTTATCATTCGAACGCGTTATCAAATGCTACTCGAACACTTGTATTATGTTTACCGTTCGAACGCGTTTACGAACGCTACACGTATCACTTGAAAGATTCACACACTTTGTTTCATCCAATCTTGTACTCGAGCATGATTGGGTTGCTAGCATGTTATTTATCTTTTAAGCATGATTTAGTCGTTAGTATGCTATTGCTTTCTGCATTTTTCTTATTTATGCATGATGATATAGTGCGTATGGGCTAACTATGGTGGATTAAAGGTCCTCTATTCGAGGGAAACGCCTAAAAGGCTACATTTTCCACGATGTTTTGCCGCGCCGGACGGAGTACGTGTGATTGAATGTGAGATATGTTTAATCGAGCATACGAGGTCCTATATTATTGTTGTCTTTATTTTATATGCATGGTAACATAATGTGCATGGGCTAACTAGGGTGGATTAAAGGTCCTCTATTCGAGGGAAATGCCTGAAGGCTACCTTTACCACGATGTTTTGCCGCGCCTTTTATTATGTCATTTACCCTTTGCATATCATTGCATTATTTACGCATTGTGGGAACACAGAAACTGGGCGACGCACGCTGTCCCGGGCTCACGGCCCGATCGGGAGTACGGAGTAGCCACGGGGGACTAAACCGGAGAATAATGGATTCGCCACCCGGTGTGAACCGGGAAAATGAGATTTAAGGCCGCACTCACCCCTCGCAAGGGAAGACCTCAAACCGTTGGGTTCGGAATGGTCCCTTACTCATGCCACTTGTAATGAAAGGATTTATGTAATAATTTAATCAGGCTTAAGTAGCACTTATTTCCAAGAGTATCATGCTTCTAAATTCACATGTACAAAATAAAACTTACACATATATTTCACATCTAAGATTGCATGCTTGGAAGTACATCAAAGGAGCGACAAACATACAACTTCATTGGCATATTATATTCAAGAAAACACAAGCACACATACTAACCACACGAGCACACATGTGAGCACCTTCTCAAGTGGTACGTGGAATTGTATCCCAAGTACAGACCGTACTACCGTCCATTCAGAATCGGCTACGGAATTTATGTCTGGGTTTCCATCCGATATACCACAAGAAATAATACTCAAATGTTATCATGATATAAGTATATGAATTGTAATACATTAAACACATTGTATTCATACATGTGGGGATAGCTACTAGGAAAACTATGTATGAAATCTAATGAAAAGGACTCAGTTCAGTGGGTGCGCGTTCGCGTAGCGTTTGAAAACGCGTTCGAACGGTAAACAGAAGGTTTGCGTTCGTGTAGCGTTCGAGAACGCGTTCGAACGGAACCGGACCTGATGCATGATAAGACTAAGAAAGTGCGTGTGCGTTCACGTAGCGTTCGAGAACGCGTTCAAACGGTAAACAGAAGGTTCACATTCGTATAGCGTTCGAGAACGCATTCGAACGGAACCAGACCTGATGCATTATGAGACTAAGAAAGTGAGTGTGGGTTCGTGTAGCGTTCGAGAACGCGTTCGAACGGTAAACAGAAGGTTAGCGTTCGTGTAGCGTTCGAGAACGCGTTCGAACGGAACCAGACCTGATGCATGCAACATAAAGAATAAAGACAACAATGTCAAGCTCAGTATGTCCGATTGAATGTATCTTGCATTCAACCGAACACACATCAACCGGCGCGGCAAAGCATCGTGGTAAAGGGCTTTAATCCCCTCCCCATAGGGCATCTTTTATTGCACTTACTAAGCCCATGCGCTCGATTGAATCACGCATACAGAATATTAAAAGCAATAATATCAAACAAGTATGCCCGATTGAACGTGTCTTGCATTCAACCGAACACGCATCGACCGGCGCGGCAAAGCATCGTGGTAAATGGCTTTAACCCCTCCCCATAGGGGATCTTTCATTCCACTTACTACGCCCATGCGCTCGATTGAATCATGCATACATAGAATTAAAAGCAATAATATCAAACTAGTATGCCCGATTGAACGTGTCTTGCATTCAATCGAACACGCATCGACTGGCGCGGTAAAGCATCGTGGTAAAGGGCTTTAACCCCTCCCCGTAGGGGATCTTTCATTCCACTTACTAAGCCCATGCGCTCGATTGAATCATGCATACATAGAATTAAAAGCAATAATATCAAACTAGTATGCCCGATTGAACGTGTCTTGCATTCAACCGAACACACATCAACCGGCGCGGCGAAACATCGTGGTAAAGGGCTTTAACCCCTCCCCATAGGGGATCTTTCATTCCACTTACTAAGCCCATGCGCTCGATTGAATCATACGTAAATAAGCAACATGCAGAATTCATGTGATGAAAAATAAATAAATAAATCAAAGTAACATGAAACAAAAGAAGGTGATGTTTATTCAAGCGGTACGTGGAGTTGTATCCCAAGTACAGACCGCACTACCGTCCATTCGGATTCGGCTACGGAATTTACGTCTGGGTTTCCATCCTATATACCGCAAGAGACGACACTCTTTCATTCATCCAATACCCACAACACGCATCATACACACACAAGATTCAACAAATAATTAAAATACAGTCAAAATAAATAGCAAAAATCAAATAAAGATGAGTGTGGAAAATACCCTCAGGTCTAACCTTTTTGCCAACTTTCGGGCTTGCGTTTCACGGACATCGGAAAGGGTACAGCTCCTCAACTTCTCCGGTTCACTAGTTTAGCGTCCTAGCTCACTGTTTTGCTGCTTTGCTTGCCGTTCGGTCTCCATTCTGCTGTTGTTCGGTCTCCATTCTGCTGTTGTTCGGTCTCTGCTTTGCTACTCACTGTTCAGGTCACCTGTTTTGACGTCTCAACGAACTGTTTCGAGTGTTTTTCATGGTTTTTTAGTGTATTTTTGTGTGGTTATTTCAAGGATTATAAGCGTAGTTTATGTTACTGTTTTAAGGGATTTTATGGACTGTTTTGGGAGTGGTTTTGGGCTGCTGTTTGGAGGTATATTTTCGGTGATGGAGGGCTGCTGTATGGGGAGATTTTCGGTGATGGGTAGAGGTTTAGGAGGGTGCTGTTTTCGATTATATAGTGGAGGAGATGAGGGGAATGGTTTGTGTTCTTCCTGTTGCTATTGCCGTGAGTGGCTAAGGCTCTTTGTCTTATGATTTTTCTATGAGTTCTCTGTATGAGCTAGAGGAGGTGCATGTCTTGGTTAGGGGTTGTTTATATAGAGAAGGGCTAGGGCTTCACCTTATCTCACAAGGAAGGGATTTTGGCATTAAAGAGAGATATGATTTGGTGTTAGACAAGGAAAGTAAGGGATTTGATGGGGGACAAAATTTGGCTAGATTAGGAATGCAAAATATTTAATTTGTTATGATTGATTTTAATTAGGCATGACATCTCTTTAATTTAGTATGTGATTTGTTTAGTTAGGAAGTTAATATATTTGATTTATCTTTATTAGGTATGATTATATTTTGTGTTTTATTTAATTGGTAAATGGTTTAAATATTTTATTTAATCCAATGTTTAATTTAATTAAATTGGGATGTGTTTTATGGGCTTTGGGGGGCTAATTGGGCTGGGGTGCGAGGCTAGCAGCAAAACCAGAAACACTGACGCCGTTCGAACGCCAATTCGAATGCTACACGAACGTCCGCAATCTGCCTGACGTTCGAACGAAGTAACGAACGCAACACTAACGAAGACAGTGAACTTGTGAGATGAACTTGATGACGTACTTATTCTGAATTTCCCCTTCCGACCTCTGTTTCCCGCAATATCCTTAGCTAAAAAGGTAGTGCCTCCAACTGAGACTCATCATCGGGTTTCACATGCGAAAATGCGATGCCTACACGCATGCATTGCATTCTTGTGCGTATGGGCTAACTTGGGTGGATTAAAGGTCCTCTATTCGAGGGAAATGCCTAAAAGGCTACCTTTTCCATGATATTTTGCCGCGCCGGACAAGGTGCACCCCGATTGAATATGAAATGTGTTCCATTGGGCAGACGAGGTCCTACATTGTGGATTTGCTTATCTATGTATGTGTTACGTCGTCTATCATGCTTCAGGTCTTGTCTCGTTCGAACACGTTCTCAAACGCTATACGAACGCGAACCTTCTGTTTACCGTTCGAACGCGTTTATGAACGCTACTCGAATTCGCACGTATTTTCTTTATTTTATCATGCATCAGGTCTGGTCCCATTCGAACGCGTCCTCAAATGCTATACGAACTTGAACCTTCTGTTTACCGTTCGAACGCGTTTACAAACGCTACTCGAACGTTCATGCATTTTATTGTATCATGCATCAGGTCTCATCCCGTTCGAACGCGTTATTAAACGCTATACAAACGTGGACATTCTGTTTATCATTCGAACGCGTTATCAAACGCTACTCGAATGCTTGTATTCTGTTTACCGTTCGAACGCGTTTACGAACGCTACACCAACGCGCACACACTGGACATATTCCTTTATCATGTTTCACGCATTCCTAGTCATTCCTTTCCCCATCATATGTTTAGTTAGCTCTCTTCAATATTTATGCTTAATTGTCTCTCTTTAATATGCATGCTTGTACAATCATTGTCCATTTGCGTTTACATGATCATCAATGTAATGCGTTTATCGTTATTTCAATCTGCTTTTATACATGCAAGCTTAGGCATAGGTTATAGGCAAACGTAGATACGAGCTTTGTTTCTATGCATGTGAACTTAGAAATAGAATACCCTTGGAAATATATGTTACTAGATTCGATTAAATTATTGCACAAATCATATCATTACAAGTGGCATAAGTAAGGGACCATTCCGAACCCAACGGTTTGAGGTCTTCCCTTGCGAGGGGTGAGTGCGGCCTTAAATCATTTTCCTGGTTCACACCGAGTGGCGACTCCATGTTATTTCTTCGATTTAGTTTCCCCGTGGGCTACTCTGTACTCCCAACCGGGCCGCGAGCCCGGAACATCGTCGTCCAATTTCCGTGTCCTACAGTCTGGCGACTCCACTGGGGATAGAGAATTGGCCCCGAAATAAAGCCTTGTAATGATTGTGATTTGTGCTTTAGTTAACTGTGTCTATAGTGGATTGAAAGAGGTTTAATCAAAGGCACTTTTAAGGCTAGGTAATGATTTGGTGTCTTCCCTCATTCACTACCTTTCTATAAGGAAAAGATGCGAAGGCACCTAGATAATCATGTACTTGTAGCATATTGTGATGGACTAATTTGGAGGACTCGTTGTTTATTCCTGTCACCAAGCGAGAAGGTTCGCGTTCAAACGCTATATGAATGCGAACCTTCTGTTTACCGTTCGAACGCATTTACGAACGCTACTCGAACGCGCACGTATTTTCTTTTTTATCATGCATCAGGTCTGGTCCCAGTTGAACGCGTCTTCAAACGCTATACGAACGCGAACCTTCTGTTTACCGTTCGAACGCTACTCAAACGTTCATGCATTTTATTGGTTCATGCATCAGGTCTCATCCCGTTCGAACACGTTATCAAACGCTATACGAACGTGGACATTCTGTTTATCATTCGAACGCGTTATCAAACACTACACGAATGCTTGTATTATGTTTACCGTTCGAACGCGTTTACGAACGCTACACGAATGCGCGCACAATGGACAGATTCATTTATCATGTTTCACGCATTCCTAGTCATTCCCTTCCCCATCATATGTTTAGTTAGATCTCTTCAATATTTATGCACTTAATTGTCTCTCTTTAATATGCATGCTTGTAAAATCATTGTCCATTTGCGTTTCCATGATCATCAATGTAATGTGTTTATCGTTATTTCAATCTGCTTTTATACATGCAAGCTTAGGCATAGGTTATATGCAAATAGGTTATAGGCAAACGTAGATACGAGCTTTGTTTCTATGCATGTGAACTTAGAAATATAATACCCTTGGAAATATATGTTGCTAGATTCAATTAAATTATTACACAAATCATATCATTACAAGTGGCATAAGTAAGGCACCATTCCGAACCCAACGGTTTGAGGTCTTCCCTTGCGAGGGGTGAGTGCGGCCTTAAATCATTTTCCTGGTTCACACCGGGTGGCGACTCCATGTTATTTCTTCGGTTTAGTTTCCCCGTGGGCTACTCCGTACTCCCAACCGTGCCGCGAGCCCGGAACATCGTCGTCCAATTTCTGTATCCTATAGTTAGATTTTATCAAATACACATTAATTAATTATCAAATTGAGATATTTGACTAATATCATAAATATATATGTATTTGGATATTTATTGTAAATATAATACATATATATAATATATTTGTATTTAAATAATTATTTAATGATTTAATTGTTAAATAATTAAATTAATTAAAGATATAAATATATTAAGTTTGTGATATTTTGGGAAATGCTTTAGTTGCCATTGTTGACTTGTTTGAAATCATTAAAGTGTAATGATAAAAGAAAATGCAAGTTGATAAAGCTTTAATTAAAACAAAAGTAAAATATCTAGATATTTTATTTATTTCTTCTCACCACATTCGGCCAAGGCTTATTTGGAGGAGATATAAATTGTTTTTTTTCAATTTTAGGGTTTAACAAGTTCATTTGACATAAAACAAACACAAAACTAGTTGAGAGAAAAGCTTGAAGGCTAAAGAAAGATGACTTGGAAAATCATGGTTTTGTAAGTTTTTCTTCAAAGTCTTCAACATGAAAATTATTTCTAACATGCTTAGCATCATTTTTTGTTGCTTTGGTGTTGTCTCTCTTCTTATAGTTTGTGTTTATTTTGGTTGTGAACTTTGATGAAAGATTGATGCATGTAAGTAAGCTTGAAATGGTTTCAAAGCTTTACTTTTGATTTTGGGAAAATCAAGTTGTCATTCTAGAGTTGGTAAGCCACTCATTGGTGACCTAGAATTGTTATAGAGTTTTTTCAAAGTGGTGAGGCTAGATTGGTAAAGTATTGAATGGATTAAAGTGTTGGATTTTGTAAATTTGGTGAAATTGGAGAATTTGATGAAATTGAACAATTAGGCTTCTTAACCCACTCCAAATTTGGGGCTTTTCATATATGTGATGTATTATGTTATGAATATGATGCATGTAAATTTTTGGGTTGATTGGATTTGATCTTGGCATGTTTTGAACAAAATGGACCAAAATGCAATTACTTGAAAATTTGGGGTGCTCACGGCAATTACTCAAAAATTGGGGATTTGTGTGAAATCTGATTTTGATGTATTAGATGTGTTGAAAAATATTTTAAAAATGATTTAGAATCATCCAAAATTATATTTGATAATTTTTGGGCTAAAATAATCAATTTACAAAGTTTTGGGGTAATTTGGTAATTACCAAGAAATTTGATCTCTTGTGTAATTTTTCAGAATTTGATAATTGGATAATTAAATAAATAAGTTTATTTAATTGATCCGAGAAAAATTTTAAAATCGAAAAATTTTGATTTTCCACTATTCCGCTGCGTTACCGATATTTCCCCTTAAAACCCCATCAAGATGGACGTCAAAACCGCTTTCCTTAACGGAAACCTTTTGGAGGATGTTTATATGCAACATCCTGATGGTTTTGTCGTGCCAAAACATGCAAACAAGGTTTGCAAGTTCAATCGATCCATTTATGTATTGAAGCAAGCATCGCGTTCTTGGAACCAACGTTTTGATGAGATCATAAAAGAATATGATTTCGTTCAAAACGAGGATGATCCTTGTGTAAATAAGAAGGTTAGTGGGAGCGCACTAACATTCATTGTCCTTTACGTTGATGATGTATTGCTTATTGGCAATGACATTCCCATGCTACAATCGGTGAAAGCTTGGCTTTCATTAAAATTCTCCATGAAAGATCTGGGAGAAGCATCCTTTATTCTGGGAATAAAGATCTACCGGGATAGATCTAGAAAGCTGCTTGGACTCTCCCAGAGCACATACATTGACAAAGTGTTGAAGATATTCAACATTGATCAATCTAAGAGGGGACTGTTGCCAGTGTCACATGGCTTCACTCTAGCTAAGGACATGTGTCCTAAAACTCAAGATGAGAGAGACAACATGAGTCGGATCCCGTTCGCTTCTGCAGTCGGATCGATCATGTATGCCATGATATGTACGCGACCTGATGTCTCGTATGCTTTGAGCATGTGTAGTCGCTATCAGGCCGATCCAGGTGATGGTCATTGGGTTGCGGTTAAGAACATCCTTAAGTATCTTAGACGAACTAAGAATGCTTTCTTAATCTATGGAGATGGAGAACTTGAGGTAACTCGATTTACCGATGCAAGTTTCCAAACCGATAAAGACGACTGTAAGTCGCAATCTGGGTACATATTTTGTTTGAACAACGGAGTAGTGAGCTGGAAATCTTCCAAGCAAGAGACTGTTGTCGATTCAACAACAGAAGCGGAATACATCGCTGCAACTGTGGCATTAAAAGAGGAAGTTTGGATCCATAAATTCCTAATTGGATTAGGAGTAGTTCTGTTAGCAGCTGAGCCCGTTCCTTTATATTGTGACAATAACGGGACTATAGTGCAGGCTAAGGAACCGCGGTCTCATCAACGATCCAAGTATGTACTTCGACGTTACCATTTGATTCGTGAGATCATACATCGTGGCGATGTGAAGATCGAGAAGGTCGCATCAGATGACAACATTGCAGATCCGCTGACGAAGGCTATTCCTCAGCAAAAGTTTGAGCGACATGTACATAGTTCAGGTGTTAGATACTTGAGTGATTGGCTATAGGCCAAGTGGGAGATTATTGGACAATTGTGACCCATAACATCACTATTTGTAAAAGACATTGTGGTTTTTGTACAAATTAACTATGTGACAAAGGAAATTACCATTTTATCATTTTGTAATTAGATTACTTGAATATACATAAATGATAAAAGTCCTTATGATTAGTTTCAGATTATAAGATATGAGACAGTATCAAATCACTAAAGGTTAATCATTAAATATCCATAGTCGTAGTATTATCGAGACTGGACATCGATAATGCGAAATAGACTAGTATTACACTTGTGTGCGTTATGGAAGCGTAACAGCATAGTTCTCATATATTTGGGTATTGGATACTCATACAAGTGTAATAGGAGGTTCTGTTTACCGATGGTACGAAAACAGCTTCGCTCTGGATAGACCCCTCAGATGCCCATTGGTAGTATGACTATGTGTCTATGAGAATCCGAATCAGGGTAGGTATATTTGGTCTTAACCTAAGACTTGCATCGCTAATACTTGCGATAATCAGTACGCTTTGGTTTTGGTCGTCCTGGACTTTAACAGGTTCTGTGTACACCTCTTCTGGGTTTATTGAGAATCGTAGTGTATTGGGTGTGATGTCAAGATGAAAGTATCACTTCAGTCATATGGAGATGATGATCACGCAGGGATACAGAACTAGTACTTTAATATGTTGTAACTATCGGGATAATATGACAAGGTCATGATTATCTGATTAAATAGACTAGTTGCTAGTGATCCGATATATGCTTCATACGGGGCAGACACAATTCCAGCCTCAGGCCTAGCATGTGACATTTGATACTGGATCGAAATACGCAATACTTGGTATACTACGCTTGATATAGAATATGTATTCCTTAAAAGAATATTTATGGAGAATTGGGTAGGCACGGTGTTTTGCTAGAAGCCAACCATGTCTTGTAAATCGGTAAGAATGTGGTACCGGGTACGCACGAATTCGGATAGTCCGACGACCGGATTTACTGCCAACATATCCAGGGATCTCATGGGTCGCTTCCCGAAGATTCACCGATGACGTTTGACTCGAGCAAAATTAATCTGGGATTAATTATTAGAGAGAGAAAATTAATCTAGGATTAATTGCGGTAAGAATTTATCTGGGATAAAATTCGAATAGTAGAGAGAGAACGATTAATTTTGAATTAATCGATTAAATAATATATTAAATGAAATTAGATTTCATAGCGGAATTAAAATTAGATTTTAATTCGGGCGAACGAATTAATTTAGAATTAATTCGTAAGCGACTTTAATATTTAATTATGTCACAACGAAAAATTCGTTAATTCGGAATTAACGAACCCGAGCGCGAAATGTGTTTAGCGGGCCCACTCGAATTTCGAATTTAAAGTGGGGCCCACAAGTCACATCACTTGTCAACTACACTTACTTTATGGTGATGGAAGTTAGTAGTGGTTGATGGGTTGTTTCTTACACAAGCTTATTTTATTTTGATGTGTGATTGACTTTTACTAACTTTGGAAGTTTGGTACTAGGTTAATTATTTTTGGAAATAAAAAACACATCACTCACTCTCTCATTCTTGCCAAGGCTGATTGTACTCTCTCCCTCTCCCCTTGCCCATTGTCGAGAGTTGCTCTCAAGAACAAGGAAATTTTGTTGCAAAATTTTCATTGCTAGCATATTAAAGGAGTCCAACAAAGGTGTTAGGGAAACCATTCCCTTAAGTTTGGAATTCAAAGATCAATGCTTGGAGATCAACATTCATACAAATGAGGGCTTGGAGCACTTCTCAATGAGGCAAAATTTTTGTATTCTCTACATCCACTTATCCGCTCAATGTAAGTATTTTCCGCAAACTTAATTTGTTTATTCACACAAGTTTTATGCTTAATAGATCCTTGGCATGTTCTAGGAGAACCCAACAATAACAAGATATGATATATTTCCGCCACGATGATTGTACTATGTTTTTGTGGTTTTATGATTTTTGAACTCGTCGTGATGCTTGTATAGGGCTCTGTCCAACTGCAGTAGACCGACCTACTACCCTCCATCGACATGAGCTTGTTTCATTCATTGTGTGATCTTAACACGCGATTCAAAAATTGGACGCTTGTTATATTTCATCCAGTTGAGTTGGTCTTAGACGCCTGAAAATAATTTATAAGGAAGATGGTTTTCAAATTTGATTCTATTTACAACAAAGGGTTTTATGATGAGTTTTCAAAACGATTTTAAAGTGATTGTTTATATTCTCCATGAAGATGATGTTTGTGTTTGTTTGTGTAAAATCTACATTTGTAAAGAGTAAATGGATAGATTGATCGTGAATAGTTATCTTCTCTTGAACTTGAGAATGTATGAAGTTGTTTGCACAAGATTTTGTGTTCGTTATATGTGAATGTGTATGGGCATTGATTGATGACCCCAAGTGTATAAGACAACACATATGGATGTTTATGGATTACCCTCATGTTCTTGTGCATTTATAAAGATATGTATGTTGCTACTGTCGATTATATGACAATCTATATGTTTGGAATATGAGTGTATGGAAGTATTGGTGTTGGAAGTGTATTCAGGTTTGCGTGTAATTGTTATGTGAAGGATTTGATGATTAATGTAAGTTAAGTTTTCTGAAATTGTACATGTATATATATAAATAGAATATTTGAAAGTGTATGATGAGACGTATATATATGAAAGCCTTAACGTTTGAAGCGTTCGCGGACATGCACGATTATATATAAGGATCTTATAATTGACCATATGGAATTATCAAATGATAGATCTAAAAGTCTACATAAAATATGTTTGTGAATGTGCATGTGTATATGTGTGCATATGTAACTCGAGGTTTGGGCATTTCAATGAAGTTTGAGTATAAGGTTTCTGATTCGCATCAGATACGTTCCGAGTATGTATTTGTGACTTGAATGTTAACTGTTTGAAAGATATTTCGTATAAAGGATTTAATGCTTGATTTGTTTTAAAGAAAAAAGATTCTTTTAACTTTCCGATATGATGATATTTCAAATATTTTGAGATATTATATTTTTGTTCAAAGTTTTGGATTAGTATCAAAAAAGCTTATGAACTCAATTTTTGGATCGAGATAAATATGTAGTTTTCTGAAATATATTATATTTAACATGGTTAAAGAATAATACAAGGTTTAAAAGTTTTTCAGACAAATAACTATATATATATATAAGAACATATGCACATAAATGTGACTATTTACACTAAACTTGAATTTCATACTTGCTTTTCATGATGTGAGTGGTGACTTATTGAGTTTTATAACCCACACCACATTAGTTTGCTAGTTTTACAGGTTGGTAGCCAGGTCGGTCAGCCATCATGTTTTGGATGCTTGAGCTCGAGACGAGAGATTACCCGAGTTGTAGTCAACCGTTCTAGTCTCATGAGAAATGTGTTTGTGTATGGAAGTTTATATTTCTAGGTTATGATTGTGTCACGCAATGCACGTTGTCCTATTTATGTAAAGAAAGTTCTGAGTTATATATGTAATTGTGGGCATGAGCTCTTAGCTATTATGATTTGATGTGTTTTGGGTGGGCCAGAGGTCCTTTTGTATGTCATGTTTAATACAGGTTGTCTAAATATGTTAGAGTTTGTCATATCCGTTTCCCGTTGGTTTGAGGCTCAGGGATATGGGTTAATCATGTCTCATGCCGGTAACATTCTGCTCCTGGTAGGATGTTACACATCAGACAACATATATTCTTCATCAGACCTCTCACTCTCATCTACACTCTCTTTCTCATCAAACCCCTCACTATCATTCTGAGCACCCACATTCTCATCACCTATATTCTCAACACTCACATTCTCATCATCCATATTCTCAACATCATTCCCATCCTCATTACAACATCATTTGTTTTCATAATCTGCAAAAAAAACATCCTTGTCATCTTGTAATAAGTCCTTTTGAGCTTCAACATATATACGATCAAGAGTTTCATTCACCAGCTTCAGCACTTGATAAGGCAACTGCACCCATAAGCTTATCAACAGAGACTATATCAAAGAACCTTCTTACGAATAATAATACAAAGATGATACCACATCTACTTCAAATGTTATGATTTCCACAACGTCGTGTATCGTAAACAACTTCTTCATCGTAATGTCAGAATCCAGCAAACCCTTCACATTATTATTTGGGTTCGTAAACTAAAGCTGAAATTTATCTTCCGATTCAAAGCCAAACTGCTTTGCAAATTTTATTGCATCCGACTTCATTTTTCCAACAGTGTACGGTTCAGGATCTATCAGGCTTATGGGATGCCTTTTGTCCGTATATGAAATTACCAACTCTATTGGAAACAATGAACTTTGAGATAAAATTTATGCCTACAATAACAATATTAATTAATGAAAAATCACAAAACCTAAACTAAACCGTGAAAAATGAAGTGATTTCAATCTTTAACCTAACCTAAACTAAAATGCAATCAAACTTAAACCACCATTCTACAACTCTCAAAATAATATTTTTAAATGAAAAAACAGAAAAGCCCCAACATAAAACATAAATGTTCATTAACACGAAGTATCATATGAAGCCCTCTAATGCAAGATAGTTTCAAGTGATAGGCCAGAAAGCAACACACTGGAGAGCGAAGCTCTTTTTAGACCCGTGAGTGATGTTAATTTTGAGAGCAACTTCAGTGAAATTGATTGTGTTATTAACTGATTTTTACTAAATGTCGTTGCTGTTAGGGAAATTTGAATGGCTAGAGTTCTACCATTCTCTAGTCTTGAACTTTTGCTTCATTTCTGCTTGCCACAACTTATATAAAAAAAAAAAAAAAAATGAAGGTTATATGAAATCAAAGGAGGCTTGCTTTTTCCTCCATATTCTCACCATTCTCGTGTTACATTATAGCACTTCGTTTTAATCTTAACTCTGTATATATGAATTGTCTAAATGGCTTACAGTTCAAACGAAGTCTCGGATCTGTTATTAGCTGCGGCATGAGATGCATGCCACAAATCATTAGCTTAGACAAGAAGCCAAAGATGCAGCTGTAAAAGCGAAAGCCAAAAAAAAAAAAAAAAAAAAAAAAAAAAAAAAAAAAAAAAAAAAAAAAAAGAGGAAATTATAATTTATTACAATATAGAGATTATTTCTATTTATAATTGACTCAAATTGGGACCAAATTTTTTTATTACTATAAAGTCATATATAGAATATTATTAAATAGAGATTCTTCTCTATGAAAACCATTTGAAATGCTGGCTTTTTGCTAGTGATTGAGCTAAGCACAATTCAGAAATTCAGAAATTTGTTTGCATCGGACAGTCGGATATCTCTACCAAATATCCGGAAATTCGATGTATGAAACAACTTTCAAAATGCATTTTGAGAATCAAATTCTCAACTATTTACATGTTGAGTGAGAAATCTCTATCCCAAACTGATTTTTCCTTTTTATTCTGTTTTAAAGCTAATAATCATTGGCTGTTCTCGTGATGAAAACCATTTGAAATGCTGGCTTTTTGCTAGTGATTGAGCTAAGCACAATTCAGAAATTCAGAAATTTGTTTGCATCGGACAGTCGGATAACTCTACCAAATATCCGGAAATTCGATGTATGAAACAACTTTCAAAATGCATTTTGAGAATCAAATTCTCAACTATTTACATGTTGAGTGAGAGAGTTGAGTGAGAAATCTCTATCCCAAACTGATTTTTCCTTTTTATTCTGTTTTAAAGCTAATAATCATTGGCTGTACTCGTTCAATTCAAAATTTTATTAAAATATCTCCTATAAATTAATGGAAAGTCTAATTTATTAATGAGATAATTTTGATTTGTCCCTACTAAAATGATAAATATCAATCACTTTTTAGAAAAATCAAATCAAATTAAATCAAAATTCTAACTTCACCACAGTGAGTCCAAAATTACTGTTAACAATAATCAATAAAACTCGGATCCAACCTAACAAATTTTATTGCCTTCATAGGAATTACAAGTTAGAAATTTATCACTATATGAAAGCAACTCAAAATCTTTAATTGATTACATGACAATTGAAAGCTTGTATACCATTGAAACTGGATCTATCAGGCTTTTTTTGCCCCTATTTAAGAAAATCATTTCCGCTATTTCCTCACCTTTCCTCACTCAACAGTAATCAATTTTAGCCTAAAATTGGCCTTGTCCTCAATTCCAGAGTTTTTAAGGGTTTGGCTCCTTGTCGGAGTATTGAAAGTGAATCTATACACATGAACAAATATTGTGATACATCGATGATTAGGTTTATGTACAATCGACATTTGCAAACCTGAGACTTCTTTTATTCTAAAGCAAGCCTCACAATGCTAAGTAACACTGCTTTACATCAATCCCTAACCCTAGGATGAATATACACCTTATTCCATATCAAACCTGATTTTAAAACATAAAATGCTATGCAACTTGCACCGACAACAGCTACTCGATTGAGTAATTTATGTGCAAGTAGAACATTATTGAGCTACAAAATGCAGGAAACAAGAAGTTTCCTTGCTGGATCATAGCATGATTATTGTATGCAGCATATAAAGTTGAAGGTGACGGAAGGTAATGGAAAACAATTACTTGAGACCTTTTCTGCAAATTAGGCCTGTAGGAAGCCATTCTCATCCAAATATGATACCACAGTTTCAGCCATATCAACTGGGGAAGGACAGTTCTTTCCCTTCTGTTTTAGTACCATCTGCAAAATATAATGCTTTAACTTCAATTATATGAATATTCCTGAGGAAAGAAAAGAAATGCATGACCAATTGATCTTGAAGAAGTTTATTGTAATTTCCTAGACACCTTCAGTCCAAAAGATGCTTCAGATCAATTGGGTTAGACAAACAAAAGAAAGGCATGATCAGATACTTCCAACTGGATTATACCATTCCTAAGCAGATGATAGCCATTTCCTCATACAAACGTTGGTAACTGAGGTTAGAGATGCACGCGGGTTACTTGAAAAAATTTAAGGACAAGTGTTATGTTTTTGTTACAATCTTATATCAAAATCAACCATTTAGATGTGTGTCCATGTTTGTGCAAGTTCAAATCTACACCAAACATATGCATACCTACCCACCTCACAGTTCAGTGGTGGTTCATATGGATCATCGATCCCAGTGAAACCTGCAAGGCCATTTTCAAAATTGAGAACCAATACATCTGATAAGACAAAATCAGCCAACATTCTGGCACATTTCAAATACGGATTAGAAAGTACCCTTTATCTTCCGTGCTCTTGCAAGCTTGTAAAGGCCCTTGGGGTCCCTTGCCTCACACACTTGAAGTGGCACATCCATGAACACCTGTCAGAGGTAAGTTTTGTTAATTTTTACAGCAACGGTAAATCTTATTCAGTTTAACAGTCATTTACTTCATTCCAATTCAAAGCATATTTAAAATATTACGTTGAGCACCATGTACCTCAATGAAATCTCCTTCTGGCATTATCGAACGGCAGGCATCACGGTCTTTTCTGTAAGGAGAGATCAAACAAGCAATGCAAATAACACCAGAATCAGCAAAGAGCTTTGCTACCTCTCCTGAAAACACAAAATAGCAGATCATGAGAGGAGAATAAAAAGAAATTAATGAAGAAAAAAATATGAAACAAACAAAGACATACCAATCCTGCGAATGTTTTCCACACGATCTTCTGCTTTAAAACTTAGGTCACGGTTCAGTCCATGCCGGCAGTTGTCCCCATCAAGAATGTAGGTCAGCTTTCCTCTAGAATGCAAGGCTTTACTCAGAGCACAGGCCAAGGTGCTTTTTCCTATAATCAGAATCTAAAATATTAGAGATTTTAGAGAGAGAAAAGAGAGATGACATAGAATTCACAGTAAACTCAAAGGTTCTTAGATAAAAAAGGAAGTTCACACAGTGGAAATGAGGATGGAAGGGTGGGAAGAAGAAGATTAAACGAGGGTAAAAAGGATTGTTGACAATTGCGTGACATGTCAATTTTTACCACCCTAAAACCATATGATTTATTCACCAAGTCAAAGTCAATTGGGCTATTTTACTTGTTTTTACATATTTGATGCAGATTAGGAGCATAACGGGCTTTATTGGAAGGTACGACAAAAAACATGAAGAGCGGATGTCAATCGGCATCGGCTCAAGATTAAGCATTGAAGACCCTAGTGGCGAAACTCTTCAAGTGGCGCGACACTCTCCAAACAGCATCTGGGCACCACTACAAAATGCGGAATGGTGCATCATTCATTGTCAGTAGCGCGACACAACTCACCTAGTGGCGCGCCATTGATAGGAACAATCTTGTCTTCAGAAGGAAAGTCTCCCTGCATTAGCTATTTAAAGCCCTGACTTCTACAACCCTAGGGGTCCAAATTTAGAGAGAGAAATAGAGAATGAAGACCTTCACAAGGCTTGGATCAATCATCAAGAACTTCTAGGGTTTATTATTAAACTTTCTTTTTATGATTTTTGTTTCAATTATGTCTATGAGTAACTACTCTTTTAGCTAGGGCTGAGATTGTAGCCTTGCTATGAACTTATAATTATATTCTAGAATGTTTTATTCATGGTTTGATTTTCTCAACTGTTGAATATTGTTGTGCTATGTTTATTGTTAGATTCATTAATCTTGATTTGGCTACCACTGTTAATGAATCCGTGTAATGCCAATTGGATAGACATTCTGTCCAATTCGAATTTAGCACCTTGCAAACAATATCATGGATGTCTAATCATAGATAACCAACACAGATTAGGGTTCATGTGGTAATGATAATTTGCGGCTAAATTCATCATGATCTTAAGAAGGGGAAAATTGTTTGACAACAAGACATTACGATTAAAAGTGCAAAAAAGTGTGCTTAAGCTCGGGAAAAAGCCTGGTCTCAATGCTTTTCTAGATCAAGATAGAGCACGGTGCTCTGGGCACACCTTAGGCGCAAAAAAAGCCCAGACGCAAGCGCACTTCAATTCAACGTGTCGCCGATAAAAAACCTGCCGGTATCGACGTCGTCACCCCGATCTTTTCATAGGAAGTACTCTCAAGGAAAAACCACATTACTTCAGCAAGCCGCCACGTGCCACTTCTCCAGGTGCGTCTATGCTCACTGAAGCCCAGGCGCAGACATTGTGCCCATGTGCGGCCAGCGCACTTGTTAACACTGCAATGAGGTGGAAACTCTTGTAAGAAAGACATCTGAAACTGCTTCTTCGGATCTGGCAACATCAAAAGATCATCACCGAAGGAACTAGAAGAAAGTAACCCACTAGCCTACTTTCCAAAGGCTCATTTCCCTCAAAGGTTGGCAAAAGCAAAGAAAGAGAATTCAACATGTGAGATTATGGAGTTGATGCTATTAAACAAGTTCCTTTGTATGCCAAGTTTTTAAAGGATCTTTCCACTAAAAAGAAAATTTGCATGTCCTTACGAAAGCATTTTTAACATAAAAAACTAAAAATACACTTCAATGCAATATCCTACCAAAATTCAAGGATCCAGGTTCCCCCATTATCTCATGTGTCATAGGAAACCAATTTTTTGATCAAGCATTGTTGGATTTAGGAGTTGGTGTTAATCTTTTGCCATATGCAACTTGGGATAGGTGAATTAAGACCAACCCCTATGGTTTTACCACGTGGTATTGTGGATAATGTTTTGATACAAGTTGAAAAATTTTATTTTCCTGTTGATTTTATGGTCATTGATACTGAACCTGTACAGGATCCTAAAAAGCACACCCTTGTTATTTTAGGTCGCCTTTTCTTGGTAACAGCTAATGCTTAATTGCAGGAAGGGAAACATGCAGCTATCCTTTAGAAAAAAGACTATTGAATTAATATTTTTAATGTTATCAACCAGCCACATGAGGATGATGAATTTATAGAAGTGAACATGATAGAAAAATTTGTAGAAAACTCATTTGTTACTAATCAAGTCATGGATAAAACTAATTGTAAGAAAATGATAGAGCCACTTCCTCTTTATGAGAAGATCCACCCTTCTCCTGAAACACCACCGAACTTGGAGATCAAAGCATTACCCAACACACAGGAATACGTATTTTTAGATCACAAAGGGGACATAGGATAGACCATTGCTGATATCAAAGGAATGAGGCCAAATTTCAAGGATCTTGGGAATGATCTTTCCAGGGAATCTCCACTCATCCTAAAGCCTCCTTGAATAATCTTGGCAGAGAAGTCTAGCTAAAGACTATAAACCAAACGTTTCTTGGGAGGCAACCAAAACTTTTTAAACTTTTTTGTTATTTTATTTTATTTTATTTTATTTTATTTTATTTTCTTGTTCTTTATTTTTATGTGCTTCAGTTTTTTTTTTAGTCTTCTTTTTTAATCTAGGTTTTTGCACAGGTTTGGGGGACGACACTTTTGTTTTGTTCTTCAGCAGTTATCAATCTACATCTTCACGCGCAAACGTGGGGAGTATCTATTTTCCCAAACTCTTATTTTTTTCATCAAGGACAATTTTGATTTAAATTGTGGAGTTGGGAGTAGAAAATTTTTAGTTTTTCTTTTTGTTTTTATGCCTTTTTGAGTCTTGTTTTGGTTCGATTATCAAAATTAGTGTTGCTAAAGGCGTACGGCGCACTAAGGCGCAAAGGATCCTAGGTGTTGGGGTTTTCGCTGTAGCAATGCGGTTTAGGCGAAATCGTAGTTTTAAAAATTTTTACTTTTCAAATAAATTACTTGATATCTTATATCAATAATTTATTCATATTTCACCTAAATATATTTTTTCGTTATCAAATAACAACATAATAAATTACGAAAACACGATGAAAGTTTTACGAAAACGATTTTTCAGAAAGCCGCGCAAAACGCGTCACCAGTCGAACCGATCAACTGGGCCCCATGCGGGGCTGCCCCAGTCACCTCAACAATGTCCGGTCAATTCATGAGCTGACCAAACAGTGAGCAGTTCACTGTTTGGTCAGTTCATGCCTGGTAACACCGTATTTCAGTGAATGTTACAAAATGTCTTAAGTCGAGTAAAGAGGATCAAGAGAAGTGCAGAAAAACCATTTTAGAGGCAAGGAATAATACGAAAAGAAAAGAAAAGCGGAGCATGTGAGTGAGATAAGGCAAAGAGTTCATATTGGGAACAATAAAGAAGACGAAATTCGCGAAGTAGACGAGGGGTTAGATTCATGACTCCTTCGGCATCGCGGCCTTTTGGATAGGTGGACAGTGGCAACCCCTTCTGATTCTTCAGTGAGTGATGGTAAAACAATGCGCCAACAAAATATTAATGAAAAACTTTTTTAAAGAAAAGACACATATTGTGAAGCGATTTGTCGCTAAGTGGGTTTATGAATCTGATATTCCTTTCAATGTCATTGACAATGATAGCTGGATAGCCATGACAGAGGCAATTAGTCAATTTGGACCGGGTTTCAGAGGTCTAAGAAAATATGAATTGAGAGAGCCATTATTGAAAGAGAAGGTTGAAAGTCTTAAAGTTTCTCTACAACATGAATTGGAGTGGAATGAGAACGGGTGTTTGATCATGACAGATGCTTGGAGTCACAGGAAAATGAGAAGTTTAATGAATTTGTGTGTTAATTGTTCAACAAGTACCACTTTCCTTTCTTCCAATGAAAGTTCCGATGTGGCACATTCTGTTGAGCACAATTTTTAGTATGTTATGAAGAGTATTGAACAAGTTGGAGCGGAAAATATGGTTCAAGTGGTAACCGAAGATGACTCAAACAATACGGCCGCGCAAAGTTATTGAAGGCGAAGATGCCAAATAATTTTTCCGAGTTCGTGTGCTACTCACATCATAAACCTCATGCTTGAAAGTATTGGGAAATTGCCGAGGTACAAAAAAACCATTGATAGTGCCAAGGCTTTCATCATTTTTGTCTATGCCCATCACAAGACTTTGTCCAAAACCAAAGTATACTGATTGTCGCAAGTATTAGCGATGCAAGTCTCAGGTTAAGCCCACATACACCTACCCTGATTCGGATTCCCATAGATACATAGTCATACTACCAATGGGACTCCGAGGGGTCTATCCATAGCGAAGCTGTTCCCGGTCCAACGGCTAACAGAACCTCCTATCACACTTGCATAAGTATCCAATACTTAAATATATGAGAACTATGCCGTTAAGCTTCCATAACGCGCACAAGTGTAATACTAGCATATTCCGCATTATCGATGTCCAGTCTCGATAATACTACGACTATGGATATTTAATGATTAAACCTTTCGTGGATTAATATTATCTCATATCTTATTAATCTGGTACTAATCATATGGACTTTTATCATTTATATATCCAAGTAATCCAATTACAAAATGATAAAAGAGCAATTTCCTTTGTCAAATAGTTAATTTGTACAAAAACACCATGTCTTTTACAAATAGTGATGCTATGGGTCATAATTGTCCAACAATCTCCCACTTGGCCTATAGCCAATCACTCAAGTGTCCAACACCTGAACTATGTACGGGTCACTCATGCTTATGCGGAGATATCGCTTTCGCCAGTGGATATGCAAGGTTATCATCTGATGCGATTTTTCGATCTTCACATCGCCATGCTGTTGTTGGGGTTGGTGCTCAGAGCGCCAATTCCCAGTTGTATTTCTTTATGAATACTACTGTAAAACGTTATTATTATGAATAATATATGCAGTTTCTATAATATTATGTATCTTTTAAAATGGTAAAGACGTATTGACCTTAGAATGACTAGTCATGGTGCTGTTGCAAAAGCGTCGCAACTGACATTGAGTAGTATCATGACGTTGTCATTCTCAGACAGTTCCTGGTCAAGGTTTAAACTACTTGGTCAGTATAGTAAACTCGTTGAGACCGGTACATGTCGTATACTGGAATATATGATTCCAATAGTTTCTCAATGAACCATAAGTCTTGGAGACTAGTATAGACGTGTAGGTGTTTATAGCGGATAAACACTGAACGACTCACCGAAGATTCTTAATGGATGATACACCAACGTCAATAAGAATCTTATCGGGTTGAGTAGCACTTGTGATTCTTCGACTTGAGATACCACTGTGGGGACATGAGACATCTTCCACACTTAGATGGCAGTCACGTCACCGATCTATTTAGATCAGACCTCCGCATGTTCGTTGGGTGTAGATAGATCCTCAGGGTGTCCTGTGTATCGAGATAGGATCCGTCAGTTTTGTGTAACAGAGCATAGGTAGTCCATATGATTAGCAATCAGATAAAAACCATGGGCCCGTGGTACAATTTAGAAGTTAGTTCTAAATGTTCTTTTTGAGATTGCTAATAGAATAGCCGACTGGATAATCCCTATAGAGATTTGACGTTTACATCTATATCTCAGGGATTTATCCGGATACCTATGACGGAGGAATTATACATTTGCCATGACCTCGACCTGTATGATCCAGCGAGTTTATCCGTGGTCGTCATAATTTACGAGTGGATAAATTATGGACACGAAATTGGATTTCGTGACGGATATGCCTGAATCTAGAGTCTCACTAATGAAACATACTCGTAGAGCACTAGGGCAACATTTATAAATAGTATTGATTATTTATAAAGTCGTTTAAAGGTTAAACGCAAAATACATGTGTAGGGACCCGATAGTCATTTCCTTAATTTTTGTGTATTTGCATTTAATACTTGATTAATTCAAATACACATTAATTAATTGTCAAATTGAGATATTTGACTAATATCATAAATGTATATGTATTTTATATTTATTGTTAATATAATACATATATTTAATATATTTGTATTTAATTAATTAATTAATTATTTAATTGTTAAATGATTAAATTAATTAAAGTATAGATATTTTTAAGTTGTGATATTTTCTTTAATGACTTGAGTTGCCAATATTGACTTGCTTTATTCATTAAATGGTTTAATTATTAAAGTAACAAGTTGATAAAGCAAAACTTTAAATGAAATACAAAATAATATCTTGATATTTTTGTTAGCCTTAAATTCGGCCAAGGCAAAAGATGGACAAGTATATATTGTTTTGTTTCATTTAGGGTTTGATAACTTAATACACTTTGTCAAAAACTCCATTGAAGAAAACAAAAGAAGCTAGAGAGGAAGATAAAGAAAAACAAAGAAAACTTGAAATTTTAGTAAGTTTCTTCAACTTACTATTAGAGAGGAAATTGTTCCTTGTGTTCTAGGCTTCATGCTATGATGTTCTCATGTTATTCTTTTCTTTATTCTTTTTGTTTTTGTTTGATGGAAGTTTGTTGATAGAGTTATGCATGTATAAAATTCAAAGGATGCTTCTAATGTGTTAACAAGCATACTTTTTATAGTTTGAGAAACTTGTTGCTAATCTAGAGTTGTTGACCCACTCTTAAATGACCTAGATTTGTTCTATAGTTGTTTCATTGTGGTGAGGCTTGATTGTAATGGAAGAAACATGATTGAAGTATTGGATTTTGTTAATTT
The DNA here is from genome assembly GCA_019454045.1 of Zanthoxylum bungeanum. Classification (NCBI taxonomy): domain Eukaryota; kingdom Viridiplantae; phylum Streptophyta; class Magnoliopsida; order Sapindales; family Rutaceae; genus Zanthoxylum; species Zanthoxylum bungeanum. The sequence continues at coordinate 184,590 of SKCR01032857.1, forward strand.
GGTCTAATTTGTCCAATTTAAAGAAATTGAAAAATTATGGTTTAAGACCACTTCCAAATTTGGGGCATTTCATTTATATGGTGTATTTGGATGTGTATATGATACATATTAAATCTTATGTTGATTGGATTTCATTTGCATGTGTTTTGAACAATGGAAGTGCAAAATGCACATTATTTCCCTTAATAAGGCTCTCGGCCTTGGTGGCTAAAATTGGGATTTTAGTTGCAAATTGTATTTTGACATTTGGGATATGTTAAATTCATATTAGTAATGATTTAGAATCATTCAAAATTGTTTTGAACAATTTCGGACTAAAATGAACAAAATGCAAAGTATAAGGGTAATTCGGTAATTACAAAAAAATTTGATTTCTTGTGTAATATTTCATAATTTGATAATTGGACAATTAAATAAATAAGCTTATTTAATTAATCCAAGAAAAAGTTTTGAAATCGGAAAATTTTGATTTTCCACTATTTCGCTGCGTTACCGGATTTCCGCAATAAAACCCCTTCAGCTGTGTGATCTCTCGAATCAGATGAAACCATCGAAGTACATACTTGGATCATTGATGAGACCGTAATTCCTTAGCCTCCGCTGTAGCCTAGCTCAGCTGCTAACAGAATTACTCAGAATCCAATTAGGAATTTTATAGATCCAAAATGCTTCTTTTGCTGCATCAGCCGCAGCAATATATTCCGCTTTTGTTGTTGAATCGGCAACAGTATCTTGCTTGGAAGATTTTCAGCTCACTGTTCCGTTGTCCAAACAAAATATGTACCCTTATTGTGACTTATAGTCGTCTTTATCGCTTTGGAAACTTACATCGGTGAATCCAGTCACCTCAAGTTCTCCTTCCCCATAAACTAAAAAGGCATCCTTAGTTCCTCTAAGATACTTAAGGATGTTCTTAACATCAATCCAGTGACCATCACCTGGATCAGCCAGATTGTGACTACATATGCTCAAAGCGTATGAGACACCAGGTCGCGTACATGTTTTGGCATACATGATCGATCCGACTGCTTAAGCGAACAGGATCCGATTAATTGAATCTCTCTCATCTTGAGTTTTAGGACACATGTCCTTAGATAGAGAGACGCTATGTGACACCGGAAACAGCCCATTCTGGGACTAATCCATGTTGAATCTCTTCAACACTGTCAATGTACGAGTTCTCAGAGAGTGCCAACAACTTTTAGCTCTATCCCAGTAGATCCTTATTCCTAGAATAAAGGTTGTCTCTCCCAAGTATTCCATAGAGAATTTTAATGAAAGTCAAACTTTCACCGATTTTAATATGGGAATGTCATTGCTTAGAAGCAATACATCATCAACATATAAGACAATCATTGTCAGTGCGCTTCCACTAACCTTTCTTATATACACAAGAATCATCATCGTTTTGAATGAAACCATATACCATTATGATCTCATCAAAACGTTGGTTCCAAGAACGCAATGCTTGCTTCAATCTATAAATGGATTGATTTAACTTGCAAACCTTGTTTGCATGTTTTGGCACGACAAAACCGTCAGGCTGTTATATATAAACATCCTCCAAAAGGTTTCCGTTAAGGAAAGCGGTTTTGACGTCCATCTGCCATATTTCATAATCGAAATATGCAGCAATAGCAAGCATTATCCGAATGGATTTAATCATGGCAACGGGTAAAAGGTTTCGTCGTAATCAACACCATGTTAATGACGATACCCTTTCGCTACAAGCCTAGCTTTGTATGTTTGTTTGTTGCCATCCATGTTTGTCTTCACCATGAAGACTCATTTGCTACCAATAGGCACAATGTCTTCTGATACATCAACCAGTGTCCAAACTTGGTTGTATACATGGAATCCATTTCGGACTTCATGGCACCTTGTCATAAAGCGGATTCGATACCTTGTATCGTTTCCTCATACGTAGTCGGTTCATAATCCTCAATAAGATTGATATTTTCATGAGGTGAGATCAGAAACTCATACCTTTAAGGTTGTTTTCTGACTCTCTCCGACCTACGCGGTTCTTATGTATTAGAAGATTGTGGAACAGTTTCATCCCTGATGAACTGTTCCTGTTCCGTGAGGGGATCTGTGTTTGGAACAGTATCACTCCGATTTTCATCGAGTTCTACTTTCCTCCCACTTGCCACTGCATTTAGGAATTCCTCTTAGGAAAACCGCATGGAGAGCAACAAATATTTTTGTTCTCTTCTGAGTTGTGGAAATAATATCATTTGGTTTTCATAGGATAACTAATTACAAATAGGCACTTATCCGATTTGGGTTCTAGTTTGGCACCATCCAAACGTTTAATATATGCCCAGCATACCCAAATCTTAAGGAATGAGAAACCCGGTTTCTTTCCTGTCCATATTTCATATGGAGTCTGCCCAACAAACTTTGACGGAACCTTATTCAAAATAAGTATTGCACAGTTCAATGCGTATCCCCTGAAGGAAATTGATAGGTGTGACTCATTATTGACCTTACCATGTCCAACAAAGTTCGGTTTCTCCGTTCGGACACACCACTCAATTGAGGTGTTCCGGGAGAAGTCCACTATGAAAGAATACCATACTCTTTCAAGTAATCGAGAAACTCATTGCTCAAGTATTTTCCACCACGGTCCGACCGCAATGTTTTAATACTTTTACCGATCTGTTTTTCTACTTCGTGTCGAAACTCCTTGAATTTATCAAAAGTTTCCGATTTGTGTTTCATAAGATACACATAACCATAACGCGATGCAACATCCGTAAAGGTTACGAAGTATTAATATCCACCTCTAGCCTAGCTAGATATGGGCCCACTACGTCACCATGAACGAGGGCTAACAACTCGGTGGCACATACACCTTTACTGCTAAAAGGCATTTTAAGCACTTTGCCTAATAAACAAGATTCACAGACATCATATGAATCAGGATCAAATCCGTCCAAGTATCCACTCTTCGAAAGTGTGGATATACGAGTCTTGTTGATGTGTCCCAGACAACAATGCCACAGATAAGTTTCATCCGTGTTACTCAATCTGAGCCTTTAGTTTGTCATGTTATATGTTTTAGATTGATTTATATTCAAAATATAAAGACTATTATTAACATCTACTGTTCATATCAAAATGTCATCTTTTTATACAAAACACCCAGTGTTCCTGAATACAAAGGTATACCCGCATCGGGTTATACTAGATACAGAGATGATGTTTCTAGTCAAACTAGGTACAAAATAACAATCACCTTATGTAATTACATGTTCCAAGGACAAGTTCAAAACATAGGTCCCAACGACCAAAACTGCGACTCTCGTCCCGTTTCTGACTTGTAGGTCGATCTCATCTGAAGCCAGTCTCTTGCTAATCAGCAGATCCCGCACATCAGTACATATGTATGTACCACATCCAATATCAAAAATCCAATTTTTAAAACCAGTAATGGACACGTTTATTACAATAACAAACATATCTGAAGTCGGAGCCTTGTCCGCCTTCACTTCCTTCATGTCTGCCTTATCCATACGACAGTCACGCTTCCAGTGACCCTGTTTGCCACAGTTTAGGCAGACATCTTGGGATATGTCATTTGTTTTCCCAGAAGACTGTGACGATTTTGCCTTTGTCTTTTTTCTTCACATCCCCAGAAGCCTTTGGCCAAGCCTTGGCCTTCTGGGATGTCGAAGTAAGATGCGTCTTGCGCTTCTTGCTCTTTTGGAAGCTCTGGCTCTGCCTCCTTGAGCATATCCATTTACTCTCCAAGAGTTTTTTCTTTTGGTTCATGGTGCACCTGCCCCAGCATTCGGGCAGAGACTGTAAGATCAAATCTATAGAAGTTTCGGACTCGTAGGTTAATGCCCAGCTAACCTAACTGTTCGATGTCAGCAATCATCTGCGACACCTAGTGCTCGACAGATGTACCCTCTGACATACGCGAGCGAAAGAGCTTTTTTTGCAATTCGTACTTCTAAGACCTACGGTTAGATCTATGAAGATCCTTTAATTTCAACATCATGGTATAATGATCTAATCCTTAGGTCTGACGACGAAATTAAGGAGTCATTGCGGCAAACATGACGGATTGAGCACTAAAGTTATCATCACGATGAGTCTTCCAAAGCTCATGCTCTACTATTTGCTCAACTTCGGGCTCAGGTTCGAGAGGTTTCTCTATGACATAGAGTAACTTCTCGGCTCCCAGGACTATCCTGAGGTTCATCTCCCAATCTGGAAAATTGAAGTTGTTAAAGACATTATCGCCCAGGATGATGTCCCTAAGGCTGATCTTTCCAGCCATCTTGATTGCAACAGTCCAACTATCCAATCAACGATTTCGGGTACACTCAAAATGTAATGGTTACTATAGTCCAACTATATAACCAACTACAAGTGCAGTAGTATTTTAAGTACAGTCCAAATGTTCATAGAAAGCAATAAAAGATATTAGTCCAACTAATATATAGTTATAACGATAAATAATTAAAAGAGCGCGTGTAAACAAGTATTAAATGAAATTGCAAATTTAATACTAGCCTCTCGGCGAGCCTCTAACCCTCTGTGGAGTACTCGGGAAACCCAGTTTCCTAGTGGGTTAGGATCCCGTTAAATAACACACAACCTTGACTTTGGCCAACAAGTTGTATGAAACTTAACTAGGTAGATCTCTAGGATCAATTGGATCCCATCCAATTCCTAGATCCCGTAGGTGGACCTCCAAGTCCAAAACATATATCCAATATATTTCCTAACATTTTCCTCTGAATCAACTAAGCTTTGGCTTTGACTCAACAAGCTTAATGATTCCATTTAAGCATGACTCATTGATAGTGGGAAAGCTTCGTAATCCACGTCAATGAACAATAAGTGACCTTGACTTTGGCCAACAAGTCACAACCGCCCAAGACATGTGGAACAAAGCTTTCGTGGTTCAAACACAACCGCGATGGACATTGATCTTGACTTTGGCCAACAAACCAATGTCAATCTTGGATCTTGAGAGAGAACCACTCAATGGAATGAAAACGCTTAATATTTGAGTGAGTTTTTCGCGTAAATTGGCAACCAATTTATTATCTTTGATTAGGTCTCATCATACACCTTAAACATGCATTCTAAAAGCATAATAAGGCGCGATAAAATTAATAATGATATGCGGATGGATATATAATACAATTTGTTCTTAGAACAAATCACTCTCTCTTTCCTCTCTCCCGCTAGCTCTTTACATTCTTCTACCCAATTACATAACACTAAAAGAAATCTCATTTGCATTAAGGGGAATCGGTGAGAAGAGAAATACAAAGAGATAAGGAGGTGAAAGGCTGGACGCGCAGGTCCAATTTAAATAAATTCCAAATTTACAACAATTTCCAAAATTGCCCCTACCCATCTAATATCCATCCAATATACATTATTCATATAAATACATCCAAGTATTCCCACAAAGCATGTTAT